>PVKM010017155.1:0-26180 GCA_004027735.1 Carollia perspicillata
TTAGCCTCTTGGTAGTGGTGTTTAAGGTCATGTAACATTATTTTTATAAACCATGCTGGTGATTTAGGCAGTTTTACTTTTAAAATTAATAGAATAATTTTGAGATGTGTTGAAGAATACCAGATTTTTTAATCTTACTTTTCTATTTATTAAATTCTTGATTCTTAAAAATTGAATTACATGTCACTGGAAATTAAGCAACTTCCTTCACAAATTTTCTAAAATGGCCAAATGTTTAGAATTTGCCTGACAGTTTGTCAAGACCTATGTGTTCCCACTAAACTCTTTTAACTTTGAAACTTCTATGATCTTTTTTGAAATTTGGCTATTTCTACTGCTTTTATAGCATGACCTGTAATGTGACTGCTGTTGACTATATATTGAACTGTTATTCTAGGGCTGCCTTATAATTTATTCTTTTTGAAGACAGTTAAATCAACAACTATTCAAATTTATTTTCATGTTCAACAGTTTCACCCTCATGCTCTCTCTCCAACATTTTATTTTTTAATTTCCTTTCTTGGAGGAGATTTAAAGAACTTCTAACGCTTCACAAGGATTAAGGGCAGAATACAGGGATAACAGAGAGAGACCAATGTAAAAATTCTACACTATTAGAGAACGAGTTCCCATGATGTTTCCCCTCAACTCTGAAACTTATTTAATCAAGAAAAGGAAAGAGGGTATTGATTTTTTTTCTTTGCCCCAAAAAATGTAACAGCAAGGGGGATTTCAACATGGCTGCAGAGTAGGTGAAGGCTACACTCATCTCCTCCCAGTGCCAAACTGGACTTACAGATTCATGGTGGAGCAATCAACCTGAATGAGCAGCTGAAAGACAATTGAACAGGAGTATTATATCCAAGGATTTATAAAAAGAAGCTACATAGAGATTGGTAAGAAGAGCAGAGACAGAGAGGGCTCACCCCATGTGAGAAGCTGAGAAGCTGGAGGTAATACATCAACTGCAAAATCCCTCCTGAGGAGCACAGGGTCTCAACCTCATGATGGGACCCCAGATCCAAAGCACCAGGGCCAGGAAGTAGAGCCCACATAACATCTGGCAGTGAAAATCAGCAGGGACTCTGTCCATCAGGAAGTTGAAGGAGTCTGCTACAATAGAACCCCAGGTGCTTTCCTGAAGGACCAACACACAGGAGCTTGCTTTCAACACTCACCTGGGGCTCTGGGAAAGGGAAGTCTACTCAGATCATACAGGAGTCATAAAGAGAAGACATGGGTGGCATAGCCCAAAGAGAGATCCAGAGGGTCAGCTACTGAAGTCCCCAGTTCTGAGTCTATCTTCCACACTGCCCTGAGGCACCATCTTCCCAGGGTGAGTGCCTTCCCAGGCATTATCTTTACAGCAGCAACCTAGGGGGTACATTAACCCAATCCTCCAAATACTGGCAACACCACCTTATCAACCTTAAGTCTAACAGAATGGACTGTAGGCTGCACCCGACAGGGACCTTTGGTGTGCCCTTTCTCTGAAGAAACTATAGGCAGACACTCAGATAGGCATTCAACTATGAGGCTTTGGAATGGGATCCAGTCTTTTCCTCTATGTGTAAGCTCGGCCAGTACCACTGCCAATAGGAGATTCTTTTGTTCTATCTTCCCAAGATCCAGAAGACCCACCCTGCTCAACTCAGACCTGCTGAGGGAGGGGAACAACTCTCAGAGATGGGACCTTTGAAGGGTGTCTTCCTCAAAGACTGGTCTAGAGCTTCAGTAGGCATGACTATGCAGCAAAGGGGAGGCACAGAGCTTGCTCCCATCCCACTGGCTTGGTCAACAACATCCCCAGTGGAATGATCTATTTTCCCAAGTCCTGGTGGCCCCACCCTGCTGAGCTTGCTCCTGCAGTAGGGACAACTGGCTGCATCCAACCTGAACCAGTGGTGCACTCCTCCAGGGAGAGCTAGAGTTGGAGACTCTTACAGAGAGTGAGTGGTATGGCTGTGGAGTGGGGGCCACATTCTCCCCATTGAGTTTCTGACCACATTGCCCCCAAGTAGGGGACCCACTAGCCCCCTACTCCCAATCTGGTCATCCTGCCCTATCAAGCATGCACCATGTGGAAGGGTCGTGCACAGTTTGGGCCACTCTAGAGTCTTCAAAAAGCTCTGGAGGAAGTCCAGGCAACCCCAGGATGTGGTGGAGTAACTAACAGGTGGTTGCCTTGGACCTTGCCTTTTAAGATTTTCTACCAGCTCAGAGCTTCAGGAAACTGATCCTTATATACAGCTTGACTCCTCCCACATACACCCAGGCCCAGTAGACACAGCCATAATCAATGAATGACATGGTAGCTCCAGACAGGTAGCTCCAGGTCAGTTACACACACCATCTGACACCAACCTGCACTGGAACCCTGTCCAAGTGGGCTCAGAACCAACACAACTGGTGATAGGCTTCAAACATCACCAGAACTGACCCAGCTAGCCACAAAAATGGCACAGTAAAAGGGGGACTTCAGCAGGCACCAGAACCTGCTGGGAACAACTGTACCTCCAAGGGCAGCCCCTGAACAATGACTCATACATGGTGAACAAGGTCTATCCTTGTCAGTCAGCTTGAGGTTTAGCTCTACTCATGAACAGTCCAACAGCATTCAAGACTCAACTGCAGCATAAGGGGACACATCACCTGCACAGGAAGCATTTCTGGAGCACCTACCTCAGGCACCCACATCAGCAAACCCTCATAATAACCTTGGGAGTCATAGCAGATCTACTTAATACACAGAGTCAAACACAAAAAGCAGACAAAATGGGGAGACAGAGAAATATGCCTCGAATGAAAGAACAGTAGAAATCCTCAGAAAAAGAATTAAATAAAATGGAAGCAACCAAGATATGCAGATATGGAGTTTAAAACAATGCTTATAAGGGTGTGAAAGGACCTTCCTTAGGTGAAGAATGGGTGATCTCCGTTAGAACTTAAAAAAAGAGATAATAAGTGTTTAAAAGAATATAGAAATACTAAAAAACACTCTAAAATTAAGAATAAGTATCTGAAATGAAGAATATACTAGAAGGTATCAACAAAAAGTTAGGTGAAGCAGAGGATTGAATCAATGATTAGAAGACAAGATACAGTAAGCAGCCAAGTAGAGCTTCAAAAAGAAAAGGGAATTAAAAAAATGAGGAAGTCTAAGGGACCTCTGAGACAACATCAAGCATAATAACATCTCCATCGTAGCAGTATCACAAGGAGAAGAGAGAGAGCAAGGGATCAAGAACCTGTGTGTAGAAACAGTGGCTGAAAACTTTCCTAACCTGGTAAAGGAAAAAGTCAAACAAGTTTAAAAGCACTGAGAGTCCCTATCAAGATGAACCTAAAGAGGCTCACTCCAAGACACATCATAATTAAAATGTCAAAAGTTAAAGACAAAGAGAATCTTTAAAAGTGGCAAGAGAGAGACAGTTACCTACAAGAGAGCTCTGATAAGGCTGTCAGCCAATTTCTTAATAGAAACACTTCAGGACAGAAGTAATTGGCACTCTTTGGCATTCAAAGAATGGTGAAAAGCAAGGACCTACAAAAAAGGTTAGTCTATCCAGCAAGGCTATCATTTAAAATTGAAGGCTAAATGAAGAGCTTCCAAGACAAAAAAAGCTAAAGGAGTTTATTACCACCAAACGAGTATTGCAAGAAATTTTAAAGAGCCTGCTTTAAAAAGAAAGAAGAAAGAGAGAGAGAGAGAGAGAGAGAGAGAGAGAGAGAGAGAGAGAGAGAGAGAGAGAGAGAGAGGAACAGAGGTATAAAAATGAAATGGCAATAAATAAGTACTGATCAATAATAACAAAATGTGAATGAATTAAACGCTCCAATCAAAAGACATAGGGTAGATGAATAGTTAAGAAAATATGACCCATATGTGTGCTATCTACAATAGACCCACCTAAGAACAAAAGATACACACAGACTGAAAAAGAAGGATGGAAAAGATACATCATGCAAGTGGAACCAAAAAAAATGCTGGGGTAGCAGTACTTACGTTGTAATATGGGGACTCCTCTGGGTAGTGGGAAGGGGTGAAGTGCTGAAGACAGCACATGCAGTGTTGCCCTGGCAACTCAAATGATACATGTATGATGCACAAAAAGTGATGCATAAGGCTGGCACCAAAAAGTTTGGTGGTAATTGGATGGGCAGGACATACCCTCCCATCTACTTCTGCTGTGCAAAGGATTATGGGGACAGTTTTAAAAAGCAGAATGTGTGGAAAACGTGCACGTTTGTCCTCCAGTTCCCTGGCTGGTGGGTCCGAGAATGCGGCTGCAGTTTCTGGGCTGCTGGGCCTTGTTGGGAGGATTTCCGGTGCTGTTGCCTGAGAGCTCCAGGCCCTGCCTGGCCAAAACTGCAGCAGGTTCCAGTTAGAGGGGCAGTGGGGAGTCTCAGGTTGGCGGGCTAAAGGAGTGTGGCTGGCAAGCCCTGTCCCCTTCCCCAGATGGGAACCAGTGGTAGCTACCATCCACTGTAACCCACACCTCCTGTGAGCGCCTTAGGTCCACACTGTTTCCCCAGACGCCAAGCTGTGGTGGATGCTGCCAGCCCACAACGGCCCATGTCCATGCGGGTCTGTCAGGTACAGCACCAGCGCAGCCAGGCAACAAGGCCCCCGCCTTTCCCTGAACTATCTGAGCCTGACTAGGAGCACCGCATGCGCTAGGCTGGTTAGAACGACGGATGGGGAGGAGGCTTGGAGTGGCAGCCTCTGGGAGGCTGCAAGGCTGGGTGGCAAGCCATTAGCCGCTCCCCCACACGTGAGGCAGTGGGAAGCCACGTGTTGTTCAAGGACCAGCTACCTGTACACTCCTCTGGAGATGAAGGCCTCATCAAGAAAGCTGCTATGCATATTTTAAATAAAAACTTCCCTTTTCCTTTGCACTGGACTCTGTCTTCAGGGTTTTTGCCTGTGGGGGGTGAGCAGTAGGACCCCGCTGGTAGTTTGGTTACAATACCAGTCAAAATAGACTTCCAAACAAAGGCCATAAAAGAGACAGAGAAGGACATTACATAATCCTAAAGGGATCAATCCAACAAGAGGATATCACCCTTGCAAACATATATATACCCAACATAAGAGCACCTAAACATGTAAAGAAAATCTTGGTGGATAACAAGGGAGAGCTCAACAGCAATACAGTCAGTTTTGGGGATTTTAGCCCTGCATTGAAATCCATGGCTAGATGTTCCAGACAGGAAAATCAGCAAGGCAACTGCAACTTAAATGACACACTGGATCGGATGGACTTAATTGATATTTAGGGAACAATTCACCCAAGGCAGCAGAGTATACATTCTTTTCAAGTGCACATGGAATTTTTCTCTAAGATAGACCACATGGTGAAACACAAGATGAGACTTAATAAATTCAAGAAGTTAGACAGCATATAAATAAATACATCTTCTCAACCACAATGGTATGAAACCAGATATTAATTACAATAAAAAAACTCAAAAACACTCAAACAAATGGAGGCTAAATAACATGTTTTTATACAAAGAATGGATTAACAATGAAATCAAGGAAGAAATCTAAAGGTACCTGGAGATAAATAAAAATAAACACATAACCACCCTACATCTGTGGGACACAGTGAAAGCTCTGCTGGCAGGGAAGTTCACAGCATGACAGGCCCACCTCAGGAAGCAAGAAAAATCTCAAATAATCAATTTAACCTGAGACCTAAAAGAACTAGAAAAAGGACAACAAACTAAGTACTGAGTAAGTAGAAGATTGGGAATAATAAAGACTAAACTGAAAATAAATGACATACATACTAAAGAAAATGATACTAAAAATCCATGAAATCAAGAGCTGGCTCTTTGAAATGATGAAGAAGATTGATCAACCATTCATAAGACTGATCAATTAAAAAAAAGACCTAAATAAGTAAAATTAGAAATGAGAGGGGAAGTAACAGTTCACACCACAGAAATACAAAAGACTGTAAGAAAATATGAACAATGATATGCCAACAAACTGGACAACCTGGGTGAAATGGGTAAGTTTCTAGAAACATACAATCTTTCAAAGCTGAATCAGGAAGAAGTGGAAAATCTAAATAGACCAATTACAACTAAAGAAATCAAAGCAATGACTGAAAAACTCCCAGCCAACAAAAATCCTAGACTGAGTGGCTTCACAGGCAAATTTTACCACACATTCAAAGAGCAAATCCCCATCCTTCTTAAACTATTTCATAAAATTTAAGAAGAGGGAAGGTTTCCAAGTTCTTTTGATAAGGCCAGAATTATCTTAATTCCAAAACCAGATGAGGATGCTACAAAGAAAGAAAATTATAGGTCAATAACCCTGTGAAACATAGATGCTAAAATGCACAACAAAATATTAGCAAACTGGATTCAGCAATACATTAAAAAGATCATACACCAAGATCAAGTGGGACTTATTTGGGGATGTAAGGTTGGTATAATATTTGCAAATCAATAAATGTGATACATCACATTAACAGAATGAAGGATAAAAAATCAAACTATCATTTCAATGATGCAGGAAAAAGCATTTGGTAAAATCTAGTTGCTATTTATGATAAAAAAAACTCTCAGCAAAGTGGGAATACAGGGATCATACCTCAACTTAATAAAGACCTGTATGACGAACCCACAGCCAGCATCATACCCAATGATAAAACTAAAAATGTTTCCCTTAAGAACAGGAACAAGACGGGAGTGTCTGCTTTCACCACTCATATTCAACACGGTACTGGAAGTCCTAGTTACAGCAATCAGACAGGAAGAAGAAATAAAAGGCAGTAAATGGAAAGTAAAAGTAAAAGTGGTATTGTTTACTGATGACATGATACTGTATATAGAAAACCCTAAAGACCTCAGCAAAAACCTACTAGAACTGGTATATAAATCCAGTTAAGTAGCAGGATACAAAATTAATATTCAGAAATTTATGATATTTTTACATACTGATAAAGAAATTTTAAGAAAATAATCCCATTTACTATGGCAACAAAAACCATAAGCTACCTAGGAATAAATTTAACTAAGGAGGTAAAAGACCTGTACTCTGAAAATTATAGGATACTGAAGACAGAAATTGAAGAAGATACAAATAAGTGGAAGCATATACAGTGTTCATGGACAGGAAGAATTAGCTTCATTAAACTGACCATACTACCCAAAGCAATCTACAGATTTAGCCAAATTCCTTTTAAAATACCAATGGCATATCTAATAGATGTGGAAAAATATTTTAAAAATTTATATAGAACCAAAAAATATCCCAAATAGCCTCAGTAATCTTATGAAAGAAGAACAAAGTTGGAGGAATCATACTAGCTGATATCAAACTATAATACAAAACCACAGTAATTAAAACAGCATGGTACTGGCATAAGACCAGGTATACAGATCAATAAAACAGAATGGAGAGCACAGAAATAAACTCACACCTTTATGGTGAGTTGATATTTGACAAAGAAGGCAAGAACATGTAATGGGGTAAAGACAGTCTCTTCAATAAATTACGTTAGGAAAATTGGACAGATACATGCAAAAAAATGAAACTAGACCAGCAACTTATATCTTTCACAACAATAAACTCCTGATGGGTAAAAGACTTACAAATGTAAGTCATGAAACCATAAAAATCCTAGAAGAAAACATAGGCAGTAAAATTTTGGACATTTCTTGAAGCAATATCTTTGCAGTATATTTACTCAGGCAAGGGAAACAGGAAAAATAAACAAATGGGATATTGCAAAATGAAAAGACAACCCACCGAATGAGAGGACATATTTGCCAAGGATACATTTGATAAGAGGTTAATATCCAAAATATATAAGGAGCCCTGACTGGTATGGCTCAGTGACTTAGGCATTGTCCTGCAAACTGAAAAGTCACAGGTTTGATTCGCTGTTATGAAATGTGCCCAGGTTGCGGGCCAGGTTCTTGGTTGAGGTGTACAAGAGGCAACTGATCAATGTTTCTCCTGTTTATTGATATTTCTCTCCCTCTCCCTCAAAACAAATAAATCAAATCATATATATATGTATATAAGTATATATCAAATCATATACACACACACATATCTGGCACAAAGACACAGACAACTTGGGTGATAGAGGGAAAGGGGGTGGGGCAAGGTGGAAGAGAGCAAAGAGGGGGTAAATGGGGACAGAAAGAGATTTTAATCTGGGCGATGGGTGCATGATGTAGTATGCAGTTGATGTTTTGTTGAGTTGTGCACTTGAAATCTGTATGGTTTTGTTCATCAATGTCAGATGAAAAAGTAGAATTGTTAAGTTTTTAGTAGTGTCATTAGGAGGAACCTGAGGGCCACAAAGGTTAAGACCTGTCCAAGGTTATCCAGCCCATCTATCTCAAAAATTTGAAAGTTTTGAGAAGCAAGTGCATTGCCCAGCCAAAATGAAAGGTACAGGTTTTGTTTAGTTTTGGGAGCATAACAACAGTGATAGGTGTAGTTGTCTTGTGGGTAAAGATGTACATATTAGTTACATCTTCATGTTCTTCTGAATACTACAATACATAAGAGTGTGAATCACAAGTATCAATAACACTGATTATGAGATATACATGAAATGAACTCCATGTTTTAGTTATTTAATTTTTATTGCTTTTTCTTTTTTAGTGTATTTTATTGATTATGGTATTACAGGTGTCCCATTTTTTCTCCCCTTTATCCCCCTCTGCCCTGAGCCCCTCTCTCCCACCAGCATTCCCCCACCCCTTACTTCATGTCCATGGGTCATACATATAAGGTCTTTGGCTTCTCCATTTCCTATACTATTCTCAACCTCTCCCCATCTATTTTGTACGTATAATTTATGCTTATTATTCCCTGTAACTTTTCCCCTATTCTCCCCCTCACCTTCCCTGCTGATAACCCTCCATATGATCTCCATTTCTCTGGTTCTGTTCCTGTTCTAGTTATTTGCTTAGTTTGTTTGTGTTTTTGTTGTTTAGGTTCAGTCGTTGATAGTTGTGAGTTTGTTGTCATTTTACTGTTCATATTTTTGATCATCTTTTTTTCCCTTAGGTAAGTCCCTTTAACATTTCACATAATAAGGGCTTGGTGATGATGAACTCCTTTAGCTTTACTTTGTCTGGGAAGCATTTTATCTGCCCTTGAATTCTAAGTGATAGATTTTCTGGATATAGTAATCTTGGATGAGTGTCCTTGCCTTTCATGACTTTGAATATTCTTTCCAGCCCCTTCTTGCCTCCAAGGTTTCTTTGAGAAATCAGCTGATAGTCTTATGAGAACTCCTTTGTAGGTGACTGTCTCCTTTTCTGCTTTTAAGGTTCTCTCCTTATCTTTAGTCTTGGGTAATTTAATTATGATGTGCCTTGATAAGTGCTTCATTGGGTCCAACTTCTTTAGGATTCTTTGAGCTTCCTGGACTTCCTGGAAGTCTATTTCCTTTGCCAGATTAGGGAAATTTTTCTTCATTATTTCTTCAGATAAGTTTTCCATTTCTTCTCTCCCATCTCTCCTTCCAGCATCCCTTTATAAACCCTGTATCCCATTTAGGTTCTACTTTTAGCTGTAGTGCTCCTAGCCCAATACTTGTGATAACTGTGTCAATTCAGATACCAGACATGTAAAGACAATAGTCTAGCAATTTATCAGCATTCCTTTACCTTTGTAATATATTGTCTATAACAACAAAAGCCTGGAAATTGTCTATTATTAAAGCAAATGGAGGCTTTAAAAAATGAATTATGAGAAGCTTTCTAATTTACATGTGTAGAAAAGTTTCACAAGTATGTACAAAATAATTAACAGTGGGCACCTAAATAGAGAAAGGCTAAAATGGGTTCAAAAAGAAAAACATTTTTTATTATATGTTATTTTTATATAATATCATGTTTTTTTCATATTTAAAAGTAATTGAATAAACATATGCTTTCCCTTTACACATTTCCTATTAAGGGCTTTTTAAGTGTAGGATATGGAGCTAATTTCCTCTTTCTTGTTTTTTTTTTTTCTTTTGGCTCCTGGTGCCTTCTCTGGTTGTGTTTTCCCTTTGGCTCCAGCTCCCTCTATAGTCTTAGCTTCCTATAGGCAGTCCTTTCAGAGTTCCCACTTCCTTAGGGTGCCTGGTCCTGGATTCTAAGACTGCCATCCCCTTCATTTGTTCTTCCAGCCTAGAGACATTAGCAGTTTTGTGCTATTACTAATTTTTAGGCAATGCCTTCCCTTGTTTGCTCTTTCAGCTATCATAATACCTTCACAACTAGTTTTTCTATTAAATACATATAATTTATGTGTTAATTATATGTCAGGACTCTGGTTTGCTAGTTGGGCCCTGACAAATTTGCTATTGAAAATGAAATTTTCTATCTCCTATATTTTCAAGTCAGTTATTATTTATATGTAGGACAGCAATTAATCATACATATGAATGTTATTTATACTTTTATTTGTCTCCTTGTTTTCTTTTTGAAGTTATTTCTAAAGAATTTAACCTGATGGCCTCACCTATAAAATGGAATCAAGAACCCTTAAGGTCCTGGGATCCTGATCTGGGTATTTCTGTTTGACAATGTTTTATTTCTGTATATGTTAGTCTTTTTTCAGTTATTTCTTGAATTATACATTGTATAAGATATACAACATATTGATTAATTTTTATTATAAATTTCAAATGTCATGGCATTGTGCTTAGAAAACATTGCCTATGTTTCACATTGGGAATTTGAGATTTTCTTTAGGGCCTATTACACTACCAATTTTAATATATTTTCCAGTCAGACAAGAAGAAATAAAAGGTGTCCAAATTGGAAAGGAAGATGACATGATACTGTAAATAGAGAACCCAAAGATTCTACCAAAAAAATTACTAGAACAGATAAATGAATT
Organism: Carollia perspicillata; assembly: GCA_004027735.1. Classification (NCBI taxonomy): domain Eukaryota; kingdom Metazoa; phylum Chordata; class Mammalia; order Chiroptera; family Phyllostomidae; genus Carollia; species Carollia perspicillata. Next base: position 10,877 of record PVKM010017155.1, read on the forward strand.
CAGCAAAGTAGCAAGACAAAAAAAGAATATCAGTTGCATTATTATATGCCAGTAATGAACTATCAGAAAAGGAAACTAAGAAAACAATCCCATTCACAATTGCTGCAAAAAGAATAAAGTACCTAGAATACATTTAACCAAGAATGTAAAAGCCCTATACTCTGAAAATTATAACACTAGAGAAAGAAATTGAAGAAGATACAAATAAGTGGAACCATATAACATGTTCACAGATAGGAAGAATTAACATCATTAAAATGTATAAAGGACCCATGGACAAAGACAATGGGGGAGGGAAGACTGAATGTGGAAGGTGGGGGGTGGGCAGGGCAGGAGAGAGTAATGGGGGAAAATGGAGAGAACTGTAATTGAACAACAATATTTTTTTTAAATGTTGTTACTACCCAAAGCAATCTACAGCTTCAACAGAATTCCTTTCAAGATGCCAATGATATATTTTACAGAACTAGAACAGATATTCCAAAAATTTTTATGAAACCACAAAAGGCCCCCCAAAATAACAGCAGTATAGAGAAAGAAGAAAAGATTTGGAGGAATCATATTACCTAATTTCAAACTATACTACAAGTGTTAGCAGGAGAAATCTGGTTCTTCTTGCCAATGCAGTAAAGAATTACAGATCAGTGCTATTAGTGTGTAAGCGGGATTTATTAGTGATACATTCTAATGGAAGAGAACAGGCCTTGCCAAGGTGAGAGAAAAAGGTAAGAACAGGGCTGGCAAGAGGCAAGGGTGTCAAGAAGCCTCAGGTCCTTGTTCTGAGGACTTACGTAGTTGGCAGGGTGGGGGTGAGGGAGTTACATATTGATTGATGGGTAAAGGTGGTGGCAGTTTTCCCAACGGGATGTGACTACCCAAATGTAGGTATGTGTGGGTGTTCTTTCCCAGATAGTGGAAATAGTACATAGAATTTCAAGGCCTTGGAATGTTCAGGACACCTGGCAATCTTATTAAGATTGTTAAAGAAGCTTACAGAAGCCCAGTGTCAAGGTCTCTCCCATCCTCCTGTACTATCATAGTTTGGTTGTGTTGTTTGGAATGCCTGGCAATCTTGTCAGACCAGGCCCAGGACTGCTGGGTCAAAGGGTGAGACATGTCTTCTTTGCTCCTAGCCTGCTATATTAAGTTCTTTGTTAAGTTATAATGGCAAGGACTCAGCTTTTATTTCCCCTCTGGATGCTCATTCCTACCTGCTAACTAACATAAGGCTATAGTAATCGAAACAGTACAATACTGGCATAAAAACAGACATCTAGATCAATGGAACAGAATAGAAAGCCCATAAAGGAACCCACACCTTTATAGTCAATTAGTATTTGACAAAGGAGGCAAAACATATAATGGGTTAAAGAATAATCTATTCAATAAGTGGTGTTGGGAAAATTGGACAGATACATGCAAAAAAAAAATGAAACTAGACCATGATTTTATACCATGCACAAAAATAAACTCAAAATGGATTACAGACTTAAATGTAAGTTGTGAAACCATAAAAATTCTAGCAGAAAACATAGGCAGTAAAACCTCAGACATTTCTTGTGGTAATATTTTTTCTGATATATTTTCTCAGGCAAGGGAAACAAACAAACAAAAAATAAACAAATGGGACTACATCAATCTAAACAGTTTTTGCATAGCAAAGGAAACAGTCAACAAAATGAGAAGGCAACCCACTGAATGGAAAAACATATTTGCCAATACTTATAAAACTCAACACCAGAAAAACAAATAATTCAATCAAAAATTGGCCATGAACCTGAATAGACTCTTCTCCAAATATGATATACATATGAGACATATGAAAAGATGCTCAATATCACTAATCATCAGAGAAATGCAAATTAAAACCACAATGAGATGTCATCTTACATCTGTCAGAATGGCTATCATCAATAAATCAACAAACAACAAATGTCAATGAGGATGTGGAGAAAGGGGAACCCTCATGTACTGCTGGTGGGATGCAGGTTGGTGTAGCCACTGTGGAAAGCAGTGTGGAGTTACCTCAAAAAATTAACAATGCATCTGCCTTATGACACAGAAATTCTACTTCTGGGAATTTATCCAAAGAAACCTGGAACAGTAATTCAAAAGAATACTTGTATATGCACCCCTATGTTCATTGCATCATTATTTACAATATTCAAGATCTGGAAGCAGCCCAATTATCCATCAGTAGATGAATAAATAAAGCTGCCATAGCATATTTACATAATGGAATTCTCCTCAGCTGTAAAAAGGAAGAAAATTTTACCTTTTGTGACAGCATGGATGGAACTGGAGAAGTTTATGCTAAGTGAAATATAAGTATCATATGATTTTACTCATATGTGGAATCTAATGAACAGACAGAGCTAACAAGCAAAATAGAGACACATTTATAGATAGAGAGCAGAGTGATGGCCTTTTGGAGGACTGAGGGGTTGGAGGGGTTGAGCAAAAAGGAAAGCAAAAAAAGAGAAAGAACTCAGGAACACAGAAAACAGTGTGGTGATTGCTGGGAGGTGGGTTGGGGAGAAGAGTGGATGGAGGTGGAAGGGGGTATAGGGAGATAAATGCTGATAGAAAAAAATAAAATAAATAAATAAATTAAAAAGACCTACCTAAAATGTATCATGTGCCTTTAAAAGTTGCTTTCTTTGATATTATTTGTTTATTTGTATGTGTGTTCATGTATATACTAAGAAAAAGAATTAATGTGGCCCTAGCTGGGTGGCTCAGTTGATTAGAGTTCCATCCCAGTATGCCAAGGTTGTAGGTTTGATCTCCAGTCAGGGTACATACGAGACTGCATAAATAAGTAGAACAGAAAACAACATTTCTCTCTCTCAGCCTGTCTCCCTTCCTCTCTCTAAAATCAATAAAAATATTTTTTAAAAAAGAAACAATTAATGTGGGTGTTATATTTATGTATGTTTCTTAGTTTATTAATTATGTTTATTAGTTTATTCTGTACTGGTATTTATTTTTAATGTATATCATCTGTCAAGGACTGTATACCATCTGTTTCTATTTATTTATATCTCCTTCTTGCATTTTTCAAAATTTTGCTTGATATATTTTGATGGTATATTATTTTATGTTTAGAGATTCAAGATAGTTAGATCTTTATTATAGACTATATATTTCATCATTATGAAATTCCTTTCTTAGTCTAACTTAACACTTCTTGTCCTGAATTCAAACTTTATTAATATGGCCTGGGAATGTTTTCCTCTAATATAGCTTTAAATTTTTTCTAGCTTTTTTCATGGAGGCTATCAGTTATATACATGTTGGAACTTATTTGTCATATCCATGTTCATTTCTCTTTAATTATTTTTTCTAATTATTTATAATTCTTTTAATATCATTCAGCTTACTTTTAATATCATTCTATCTACTTTTCTTTTTGAGCCATTGTCGCTTGTTCAAAGTATCTTTTTTCAAGAAGACTATTTTGTTTAACTATTTTAATATCACAGAAATGTATTAGGTTGGCCAAAAAGTTCATTTGATTTTTTTCCTTAAGATGGCTCTAGTAGTGCTTAGTTTTCTTTAACTTCATTTGAAACAGTTTTATTAGATTGTATTGTGACAGCTGTCAAATCAGCATGCCTTTGAAAAAAATTTATCAAAATTAGTCAATTTTTGTGTAGCCATTTTAATATTGAAGTTGGAAGAAAATATGCAACATTTTTGACATATTATGCTTTATATTTCCAAGAAAGGTAAAAATGCAACTGACACACAAAAACAGATTTGTACAGTGTATGGAGAAGGTGCTGTGACTGATCAAACATGTCAAAGTGGTTTGTGAAGTTTCATGTTGGAGATTTCTCATTGGACATTGCTCCATGGTCTGGTAGATAAGTTGAAATTGACAGTGATGAAACTGAGACATTAATTAAGAACAATCGTCGCACCACATGGGAGATAGCTGATATACTCAAAATACCCAAATCAATAAAGTTATTGGTTAAAATGAAAAATTTTATTTTATGGAACAAAACCATACAAACTTTTTTGCCAACCCAACACTTGAGGAAATCATTTATTTCTTCTGTAGTTGCTACATGGGACTTTCGTGTGCCTCTTTTATGTTACCATTCTTTCATTTTTTTCTTCGTACTTATGTAAGTTAGTTTTGTGCCAGTTCCTTTATGATATTTTTCTTACCTTTAAATGGGGCCACTCTTCCAGGGCTATTTGCTGGACAGCAGTGTCAGAAAAGGCTGGGGGAGTAAGCTGGGACAACAGAGAAGTTCATTATGCGTATGCTGTCTCAATTCTTTTCCTAAAATTTTGGGGGCAGAGTTTCGCACATTTCTCTCAGGAGTGTGCCCATTTAGTTTGCCTATCTTGCAATGGAGCAATGTATTGGGAATTCATGTTTATTCATTTTACTTTGCCAGCTTTGAACACCAATGGTAAAATCACAACCGATTGTCAGCCACCATCTCTCTCTCTTTGCTCGGTTGCCAACCTACTAGTTGCAAAGGTGGTGGTGTGTCTGCCTCTTTCCTCATTTAGTCCCACATTGCCTGTCTCTCTCAGCACAACTTGCTGTTTCAAATAAGAAACCACTGGTCAGGTGCCTTAGGGCTGTGTTTCCTTTCTTCGTTGAATTCCATGCCCTGCCTGAGGTCTGTTAAAGTATGCATCTATTATACTCATTTGAATCCAAATCTTGCTGTATTCCTGATAGTTTTTGGTTTGGTATTATAGTAGTTATTACCATTTAAGATGGAATTTCCTTCTTTTTGTTCCATCTAGTGCTTTTCAGCCAGTTTCAGAGAAGAGAATAGAGGTAGAAGCACCCTTATTTTGCAATCTCTGACTCTCTGTCTGTAGGCCTGTGGCTGCCAAACTTGGAACACAGATGTGGGGCCCACCAGCAGAGCCTCTGATGTTGGGGTCCTAGAATTTCCATTTCTAACTAGTTCCCAGGTAATGCTGATGCTGCTGGGCCACAGACCACACTTTAAGGACCTCCACTCTAAGCTATAATTATAGAGTCATCTGTGGACTTACCTAAGGGGAGACAGATTTGAGTCCCTTGCCATAAATTTCAGTTGGGATTTTTCTTAATTCTCTATGTAAAAAGGAAAATACATATATATTTGGTGATAATGCTATATAAAGACTTTCGGAAATTTTAGTAACAACATTTACAGCTATTGACTTAGTGTGAACAGTTTATTTTTTCCCGCCTAACTAAGCATTCCATTTTACTTTACCCCTTTTTCTAGTTGGCCTCAAATGTTCTAAGTGTAATTAAGGTATGCTATTAGGTGTTCACATTATACAAAAACATGCACATTTTGGCCCTGAACTTCTCACCATAATTTTTAGCTCTGAACTACCCAGTAAGCGTCTGACATATTGAACCGAGCGTTACCATGTATCTAATAATATTCCATCTGCATACTTTTCATCATGGCTAATAATTTTCAGGTTTGGCATTTTGGTGGCTTCTTACCTCTATCTCAATTCCACTCCCTTCTCCAGCATATAGGGCAGAAATATCGGTTGACTCAATCAGTGGCATACTTCATGCAGCTGGAAGACCAAACACATTTGAAACTCAATGATTCAGGGTGTTCTGGAGAAAACTATTGGTTTCATAGAGATAGTGAATTTCTTGATTACATATTAATAATGAAACCTCTACAGTTGTAATAAATCTTAATGAGGGGACTAAAATTCTTTTTTAAAAATTTAAAACTTCTAAAGCTGCATCTGGGGAAATAATTTAATGTTTTGTCTGTGGTTCATGGTCACCTCTTTTCAAGGTCATTTCTGCCGCCTACAGACTGTACGCTGCTGCACATACAGTGTTCAACCCGGACCTATGCAGGAGCTGAAGGACAATTCTGGCAATAGTTAATCTTCACCAGAAATGCTGACCTGCAATCATGGGAAGATTTGATGACTGGAAAGTATTATAATCCCCTCTCAAAAGAGTTTTAATACAGTGGATTAGAGGAGGGCAGACTGGGCCCTTAATTTCAGCAGAGGCTCCAGAAGCATTTATTGAGTTTAAACTGTGTTCAGAGCCATGTGCCTGGAAGCTATTCACAGATAATGCACAGTTGTCAGAAGAACCAATAGAGCAAGAGCATCATAGCACTCTCACACTTTTTTCCCTTTACAATCTTCATCCATGTACATAGCTCACAACTGCGTACACACCATACTAATGACTTACAGGTATACTCATCGAGATCTAGAAGAAAAAGAATCAGGGATAAAACAGCGATGGGGGAGTCGAGAGTTGGAAAATTTTAGTTTAAGGTAATAGTTACTAGGCCTAGCAGTTAATGCATATGAAAAGCTATTGTTTCAGGAACTGCTGGTACAACCCACCTTGACTCCAGCAGACCATGGGCAATTGACCTTTGTGCTCCAGAAGAGACCATAAGCAGTGAAGGTGGTATCCAAGCCATTGTGTTCCTGGGAGAGAGAGCCCACCAACCAGGGCACAGATAAAGACAATCACCAGTCAGCAGATGAAAGGATGCTAGGGAAATTGCCAGACTGCAGCTTTGATCTGATTAGCCTTTTTCCTGAGTTCCAAATCCCTTCCCTATACTTTTGCCCCCTTATAAAAACGCTGCCTTGAAAAGAAATGTAAAAGAAATGTAAGACAGTCTGTTAGGGTACAAACCCACTGTCTTCTCAGATCGCTGGCCATCTGAGTAAAACGCCCATAAAGATTCAATCCCTGTCTCTGCTTATTAGGTCTGGTAAGTGAAAGGCAGTATGAACACTGGCCTTTCTGGCTTCAGTAGGAGGGTTGCTTTAAAAATCAACCAAAACAAATTGAAAAGATGTTTAAATAACAAAATGACAACTGTCAGTCCTTCCAAAATGTTGTTTTTGTGTGGCCTGACCCACGGTTTGCCATGCAGTCTGGGGCGTGAGAGCTGCCGTGGGATTCCCGCTACACATTTTCTCCATACCCTGGCCAACCTTCACACGTCCCATCACTAATGTGGGAAAAGACGTTTCTCTCTTAGTTACTGAAAAGCTGCAGTTGCTCTCGATCCAAGTGCTCTTGATCTGAGGCAGAAGGCACATAGTTACATGATACTTACACCTTTGTCAACTGCATGACTCTCCTAGTGTGTCATTTCAACAGTGTGTCCTTTGCATTTCCAGGGAGGGCTATAGACTTCCCAAAATGTGGGCATAGAATTTCTGCTGGTACCTGGGAGAAGCCTGGTTTGCCCTATGTTCCCAACTACATATTTTCTTTTCTCAGAGGTGCCATTAGCTAACAGAATTCTGTTTTATTTATTATCTTTAACCTTCGTAATAATTTTAGTAGTACAGGTCTTAATATGAAGGCTTACTCAGAGTCCCAAAGTAGGCCCTGAGATGATTTTTCAAATGCTCCCATCTAAGACGCAGGAGGGAGATTGTACCCACATAAAGCCACCAGACAGAAAGCTGTCTACAGTTCAGGCAGGTAACTCTGTACCAGTGAACTGACTTAGAGGTTTGGATGGAACATCTGACTCCACAAAGGGGCTGACCAGTTGAGAAAGTTCACTGTCCTCACAAATCTCAGAGGTTTGACCAGGGAAGTAGAAAGCGGATTTAGCTTGGCATGTGAAGCTGCCGATTGAAAACATTTCAAGTATGCAACCTAAACTTGTTTTCCTCCAAAAAAGGACTAATATGGAAATCTAAGCTCATAGAGACCCCTCCGGAAGTTCCTGGCATTACTACGAGTATCATTCTTTCTCATAAGCTAAAGGGACATGCAGCTAAGGAATAAAGCATTCTAGCTATGTGTTTGTTAAAGATTATGTCTTCACTGGAATTTTACAGCATCAATGGGAGCAATGGTAACAAAAAAGAATTCATTGAGTCAAAGTACTAAATCTCACAATTAACTGACCAGTCAAAAACTAGGAACAATTGGCTTTATAAGGCCTGGATGTCCGTGTTACTGTATTTAATTAACACAGCCAGGAGTTAGTTATAAATATTGATGCCCTCGTTAAAAAAAGTAGTGGAAAAATCCACCAGGAAGAAGGAAATTAGAGTATTTCATGAAAACCTTGAAAAATATAAATATAAAAACTATTGTTAAGTCCATGAACCTAGAATTAGTTTCTCTTTTTCAAACTCTGCTCCTTCTACTTTGTAGTATTTTTCATAACACGAAATTTTGTCAATAGCAGCATTTGTTCACAGTCAACATACTTAAAATTTTACCATAATGCTAAGGTTTTTGTGGAAAAAAAGAAGAAGAACAGAAATAACAATAACAGAATCCCAAAAGGGAACTGAGAAAAATGAAAGAGTAATTGAGTTCCTTTAATCTGTATGACTAAAGTAAATGTGAGTTTCAAGTGAGCATCCAACCTGTTGATATTTTCTGAACTACAAGTTCATTGAAGCAGAGGTGAGGTCCGAGGCCTGGCCTCCCTGCCTCCCAGCTGGCCTGGTTTCTCATTTCCATGCGGGCCCACAGCACTCTGTACATAGAGCTGCATTAGCCTTTGCCTCCTGTTCGTCTCTACATGTTCATCTCTCTCAGTGTGCAGAAATATGTGGAGGGCAAAGGCTGGGTCCTTATATTACTATGTAACTTCCAACATTTCCTCACTTCTAAATTACTCAGTGATGCTAAGGAACTTTTTTATCTCTTGATATCCTCTGCAATTTTGTTTTATTTGGGAGTGGGGGGAGATGAAATGGGGTTGAGGAAGGGAAGGAGCACAGAGGAGATAAAGATGACCTACTCCCATTTGTTTCTGGGGCCTGTTTGCAATTCCTATCTTTAGCCAAGTGAGTACCAAAAAACTAGCTATTCAAGTTTTAGAGATTCTGGCAGGCAGAACTTACTGCGATCCCAGGTGGAAAGTGAGGTGCAGAGTTGGGAGGAATTTTCTTGCACCCTTTAGAGAGGAAGCTTTGGGAGCTTCTGCAGGCAGCTCCTGTGGCAGGCATGTTGAGTTCTTAGCATTGGCCGTGCCAAAAATGAGGCTTCTCAGGCCTGAGGAGGTACCTCCCAGGATGCCATGCTGCAGCTTTAAGCAATCAAACTTCCCCTTGATGTTCCTGGGAAATCCTGTCCACCTCAGGCTCTTGCTTCTCCCTGAGGAGGGGTAGAGCAAGGATAGCTCCTGACACAGAACCTCAGATGGATCTACTAGCCATGGACTTGGCTGCGAGAAGTGACATTCTGGGGGCTGGTGTTGGTGGCTGGATTGTTCTGATTACAGGAAGAACAAAGAGACCTGCAGCGGCGGTGGGGGAATGTCATGGCCAAGATCAGCCAGACTTGATTCCATTTTGGGGTAAATGATACACAAAAAGGCCCAGATAATAATCTCTCCAGAGAACAACACTGAATGCTGTGGAGGCTCGTGGGAAGTGAGATCTCTGTTTTCTTCCCCTTCCATCCTCTCCTTTCTCCTTTTCAGTTTTTCCTTCTACCCCTCCTCTCTGTCTTCTCTTCCCTTGTGATCTCCTTCCTTTTCTTACTTTCTTTCAGGGTTTTGGTTTCTATGAAGCCATAGTGAGAGGAAATTAAAAAACAGGGTGTTATACTCCTTGTCAGCTTTGATTTAAACTATTTATATTAGTACCCAACTGGGAAAATAGTAACCATTTGAAATATTTGAAGTATGGGAACGTAATAAGGTAAATTGGTTATATATATGATGAAAGATGTGAGAAACAAACAAGAAAGTGGCAACCCAGAGATTAGCAACAAGGGAAGGGCATTTTTAAAATTGATGTAATTGACATATCATGTATATCTAAGGCATGACATGTATTGATTTGATGCATTTATATATTGCAATTTGATTTTTATGGGATCCAAGGGGTTGGGATCATGCAGTGGAATTTGGAAGTGCAGCTGGTCTTTCCTGCCGTAAAACCAAGCTGGAAATGCAGCCTGAGGCAGAAAGAGAGGTAGAGATTCCTAAGCTTTTCCTTTTTTTCTTGCTCTCCAATCTCCCACCAGTTAGTTGCTTCTCCTTGGCTGAAGCCAGAGCCTGCTGAAAGCTCAGGGAATGCAGCCTACAGAGGGCAGCACCTCCTTGTTACAGAGCATCCCTAGGGGACCGGACAGGAATATGGATTTGAGAGAAATAGACCAAGGCTTGGCCCACTCTTCTTACAGTATCCATCTGGGTAATATGATGGAGGAAATTGAGTGGTGTGTGTGTGTGTGTGTGTGTGTGTGTGTGTGTGTGTTGAGGATGGTGGTCTGAAACTGAAAGAAATTCTTAACTTTTCTGCCAGAATATTTGAAGTTTATGCTGGCTTGATACTCAACTTTTATACCAAAGGATCATATTCATTGTGAATTTATTTCACAGACTTTAGTAAACATTAGAATGTGCTACCAGTTCAAATAAGCTTATCTAAAACTGTATTCCAAATGAATAGTAGCAGATAGCATTTTATTCTAAAATGTACAGCCAAACAACTCAGTCAAGTGGTGTTCAGTCCTTGTACTGAAGTGGTAATGCTCATTTCTCATTATAGTTATCATAGAAGAATTAAACTTAAAGGAAACAGATGTGCTTATATTAATTTATTCATGATGTTGACACCAGGGATGGGCAAACTTATTCGAATAAAATACAACCTGGCTTAAAGGTTTAACAAAAATCAACTATTTAATAGCTGAAGATGTTTAATTAACTTTTTTTTCCTATTTCATTTTATGTGTCTCTTGCTTTTTCTATTTTCAGCCAAGAGAGACAGTACTGAAATGTCATTAAAAATGTTGATTTTGCAGTATTTCTCTGCCCTTGGGAACAGGAAATACCTAGAATTCTGCTAGTAAGATGGTTCTTATGAAATTTCTCAAGTAATTTTATAATGAAGGGGATTAAATACGTTTGGGTGAGTATCCAGTATTCAAACTTTGTCACTCTGATGCTCCAGACCCATTGACATTTTCCCAAAATGTCCCCTCTTGCATATGTTAGGAAATAGCTTTTATGATCAAATAATGAGTATAATTGAGTCTACGCTGGTTTTGGACTTCATACTCCCTATGGATGTGAAATAGATTAAATCGAGGACACTTGAGAAGTAATGAATTCCAACAATAATATCAACTGGTGTAACAAAGAGGCCAAGCAAGGGACTCTTTGACAGCATTAAAGTGGTGCTGGCAGTTTCTGCTCCCCAGGAGGAAGGAATCTGGGGCTGGGAAGTACGGGACAGCTCACTGAAGGCCTCCCCGGCAACCTAGACAGCTCTGTGGCCTGTGTGGTGAGCTCCTGGTTATCCGAGCCATGGAACTGACTTAGCAATAACATTCATAAAGTAATGTCACATAGAAAGCAAAATTGAAAACTGATGCTGTTCTCATATCTTTCTTGAATCATGGGAAAGAGTGATCTCTCATCTTAGTATTTAGTTACTTGAGATCCATGTCTTATGTTTACACTACCAGAGCTGTGAATAATTTGCACCCTATAGAGAGGAAGCTTAGTCAACATTTGAGAGAAAAGAAACAGGCTAATATTCACTGGGTGCCCATTATGTTCTAGTCTCTGTGTGAGGGGCTTGGCAACGATTAGGAGGAATAACAGGCATTATGTGGTTGACAGATGGATGGGCTGTCTGTCACAGACACAGGCTGCACTCAGTTATCAGTACTGGAAACAAATGTAATGCTCTTGTCTGAGTGAAGTCAGAATGGACTTTGAGGTCAGGTGGACTGTTGCCTGTTTATTCGCAAATCCATTTCGCGTCTTCCCCTTCCCCCATCTCTTTCTCCTGCACTTCTATCTGTGTCATAGAGAACCTATGCTTGTTAGTTCCAAGACTTCTTCGCCAATCAGCTTCTTCCTAGGAGTAGCCCTGGGAGTTCACTGGCATGAGATAGGAGGCACGGAGGAAGGAATAGAGCAGGGTACTTGTTTCCACCTCTCTTCGCTTCAGGTAAATCTTCAGTAGCAACAGTCTCTTGTGCAGCTTCAGCTCCTGCCAGACAGCTGCTTTTTCTATGGCCCCAATCCTCACTGTCTGAGCCTCTTGGGCTCCAGCTTCCCCTGTGTCTTCACTCTTCACTCTGGTGAGATCACTTCCTCCCTTGGTCCATCCACCTCTGGGGATGATAGCGTCTCCTGCAGTTGCAAATTCCTAGTTGCCTCTCCTTCCAGTGTTTGTTCTTTGGGCTCTTCTAATAACTTTGTGAGAAATATCACAAGGTAAACTCCCTCCGCTGAATCACGAGGTATGGGCGTTTGTTCCCAGCTGCACTATGAGTGATGTCGAGGGTGAGAGATGTAAGTTAGAGTACTTACGACCCATTGCGAGCAAGCCATTGGGGCAGGTCTTTGAACTGTCCAACGATATTTCCTCATCTGTGTTGTGGGTTAATACTGACCTCGAAAAACGGAGCTTAAATGAGATTCCTATCATGGTACCTGGCACGGAGCAAGCATCCAGTAAATCTTAGCTCTTAAGCCTATGATTTAAAAACCAGGGCACAGTTCTCTCAACTCTCTATTACACAGAATCCTCGGGAAACAAGAAAAGTATCATGATTATATGAGTAAAACATCCATTTAAAAGGGTGTGTGGGTGGTTGGAAAGGTCATGGAATACAAATTGGAGTTGTTTGGACATACTGTCTATGGAGAAGAGCAAATCGTCTGGGAGAAAGAGATGAGACTAGGGTGTATTCCAGGGAAAGGGTCAACTGGGAGACAAAGGTTGGCTGAAAGACCTCAAGGCGTGACTGTGAAACAAGAAGAGTGGGCAGCAAGCGGTCACAAAAGCGGAGGGCACATAAGGATAGCTTCCGGCTGTGGGAACTGTCCACAGGCTAACACGAACCTAAAACATCAGGGGAAAATACTGCCTTGTGTCAAAGAAATCAATGTTGTTTTTCTCTTGTTGTGACACAGTTTTGCTAATCTACATCAAACATGACATCAGAGCTCTTTCATGACATATTTCGTGACTGGAAATGGGCAGCTGCTTTAAACAGAAAAAGCTGTAAGCTCACCCCCGTTCATAGAACCTTATCCAAAGAAAGTCTTAGATCGTCATCCAAAGCTTAATTGATTTAAATACATTCTTAACTTCCTTTCTTTTACTGGAAAGCACATTTAGTGGAGTATGGTTATTAACGTGACTGACATGAGGCTTGTTATCTAATAGATTCATTTGTCTCAGCTAGTGATGGTAAAGCACTTTGGTTAATGTTAGTAAATGTGTTTAGAGTGTGACAGGAGCTTGGAAGATAGTAGGTGTTCAATTAATGCTTGCTGAATTAAATGTGCAGTAAATAAATATATTGGAAAAATGCAATGACACATTTTCCAAAAATTTAACAAAACAATCACGTAGAAGCAACACACTTACGAAATAATGAATGTGACACTATAAAACATGATACGAATGCAAGATCTTCTTATTTTTAAAGTACCTTGTGTAACGTAGCAAGAGTTGTTGGTATTAAATCATGAATCAATTTTAATTTCATAAAGAAGGGTGTGTCAGATATGTCTATCTCTGATTTATATCTCAGTGAATTATGGTGCAATGCTGCAAGCCTGGAAAGTATAAATCTGAAGCAGACTTGAGTCTGCTTCTGAGAATGTTATACTTGAATGGAATGCAAACACCCCAGTGTAAAAAATACTGTCTCTGACTTTATTATTATCTACACATATAGATGAAGTTCTGCTCTCCAGAAGGCTTGCCTTTTGACTGGCTACTGATGGCAAGAGGATCACTCTGGCAGCCCCCTGACTGGCCAATATCGTCTTCACGCTAAGTTTATCCTCAGCCTGAATCTGGTACCAGGGAGACTGTGCACATAGTTACTTGGGTCCCACTTCTCGACAAGGGACACCCCGATTTTTGTTTATACAGACAGATAGTACTTCTGCCAGCTACCATGAGAGACACCTGTTACTTTCTCTATTGGGTGATACTGAGAGAAACGTCTTTCATTATAGTAATCACCATGAAGGTAAACTCATCAAGAGTATTGGAGCTACTAGAAATACGGATTTGGGGATAAAGGCATGGGAATGTGAAGGCAGAAAACAGTTGCATTGGTTCAGTCTTATTTATATTCTGATTGAAGTTAATAACACTTAATTAACAACCTTACATAATCTTCCTTTAAAGGAACTTACATTTTTTCTTAGGATTCTTGCTAATTCTCCCTTCCTTACCTTTTTTGACATTCCAAATAAATTTTCCTTCAAGTAAAAAGGGAATTATTTAATATGTTTCCTAAGTACAGCTGTTGTGTTGTGTTGGGGAAAACAATACACAACTTCCTAAGTGAGAACAGCATGGCTTTCCTTTCCTACATATGGATACACTGCAATTTTTACTCTCAATGCGATTTCCCTGGAAAGTAAATACAGTTTCAAATAGACACACTGAGTATTCTAAAATGCTCTAAGACATTTTGGCACCATAGATGAAAATTAATTTGTAGTTTATTCAAACTACTCCACATGAGAAAAAAATAGCTCGGTAAACAAATGGAGACCAATTTCTTAATGTTTCTCATTTGCCTAATTGCTTTTCCAAGGAATAAATAATAAACAATCAAATAGAAAGTTTATGAAAGATACAAGACATTCTTATTGCCACAGGGCTCCCTTCCCTGCTTCCATAGCTTCATAGTTTCTTTTTTGAACCCATCACCTAATGTACTCCATCATTGTCGACGTTAAAACACAATTGTCGACCATTTCCAATTGTTTTTGTCTTCTACTCTTTCTTCTTATATTGTCCTTCTTCCCCTCCTCCTGTTCTTCCTTCTTCTAATCTCCTCCTCTGCCTTCTTTTTGTTTTTATTTATTATTTGTTATTGGTGACACTATTACTGATGCTCCCCGCTTCCCTCCCTTGTCCTCCCCCACCCAGTTCCCATCCCCCGGCCTTTACCACACTGTTGTCTGTGTCTCTGGGCTATGTATATATGCATATATGTTCTTTGGCTAATCTATTCCAGCACCCCCACCTCCACACCTCTGAGATCTTCCAGTTTGTTCCATATATTGATGCCTCTGGCCCTATTTTGTACATCAGTTTATTTTGTTCATTAGACCCTACATATAAGTGAAATCATGTGGTATTTGTCTTTCTTTAACTGGCTTATTCTGCTTAACATAATAATTTCCAGGTCCACCCATGCTGTCACAAAGGGTAAGGCTTCCTTCTATTTTACAGCCACGTAATACTCCATTGTGTAAATGTACCACAACTTTTTTATCTACTCATCTATTGATGGACACTTGGGCTGTCTCCAGGTCTTAGCTATCGTAAACAATGCTGCAAA
>PVKM010017156.1:0-26167 GCA_004027735.1 Carollia perspicillata
ATTTTGATGACTTAGAATCTTGCAGTGGGACATGAAGAGGTATAGATGGAAATACTAAAGTGCAGAGGGAGATATGGCTAAAGCAGAAATGGTTCAAGCTATGCTCTTATTTTGTGCTTTTAAAAAAAGTCTCTATAATACAATTTTCCTTTGACATGTGCCTCATTTTCCACAGAAGTCTAGAACCATCTGCCCTCTCCCTTCCTGGTCTGAGCTATTGAATATGTTTTGTTTTGTGAATCAAGTGTTTTTTTAAAGTACCAACATACAAAATACAAAAAATATGATGTGACAGTTCTGATTTTTCAGTTTCACTTCACTAGAAAGTAGCTGTACAAGAACAAGAAACTTCTCTGTTATGTTTTACTAATAAATTCTCAAAGTTTAAGTCAGTACCTACAATATATTAAGTGACTAATACATTTTGAGTTTGCAACTCTAGTATAAAAATTACAAAATGGGGTAAAATAAATCTAAACCATCAAGTCATTGAATTTGTTCACTGACTCACTATTTAAACTATTACCATGTTTTAAAAAATACTATAAAATGATTATTTAAAATGCATTTATGAATGTGATTAAGTAAAAATATAAGGCTTTCTCTCTTAAATAGTATAAAAATATACTATTTTGTTACTCCTGAGTAGTATATGAAATACAAGGATGAACGAGTGGTGGAATCTTCTCTCAAGTTGTTTACAGTGGAGTTAGAAATAGAGTATTTTGAGTAGAGAACACATACGCTGGTGAAAATGTATCCTAAATTTAAATGACACCAATTCTAAAATTGGAGTAATTCTAAAATTACTTAAGCTAAAAAGGTTGCAGATTAAATTAGTTTAACTTAAAGAGTTAACAATGAGATTTTGAAACAAAGACTACATAGCAAGTTTTGCACTATTTTTATTCCAAAGGTGGTATATCCCTCTAACTTTTTCTCAGTCCAGTACAGCAGTGAAACACACTTTAATTTTCTGGAGTCTAACTAGGGGATTCAAGAACAGAGCATGGGGACTAAAGGCAGAGAGTCAGAGACAAAAACAAAGCAGTTAAAACTCCTTAGATCATCAGACTCAGAACTAATATTCTTTTAGAATACAGAAATTGAATGAAAAAGTCAAAGCTTTGAAGCCCAAGCTTAAGTTCCAATAAATTTTTTTTCTTAGAAGGAATAACTATTGTAGAGGCAAAATCAGTATGGCCCATTTAAAATGTAGTCTAAACCACTGCTTAAATACTAAAAGCAGTGTATAACTGCATTTATATAGTAGACAAAGAAAGATCGGGATTTTTCAAGAGCTTTGTTTCTTAACTTTTTTTAATGATCTTAGAACCACTGAGAATCTGATAAAATTGTGGACTTGTCCCTCTGAGGAAAATCATGATCATTTAAATAAGGGTCATTGTACAATTTTTGAAGGTTCATGTACCTCTGAAATCTTAGACTTTCATATTAGGACCTGTTTAGAATATTGTTCTTAAGTAATGATACCAATGCCCATTTATAACCATTTTATACTTATATAAAATTTTAATTGTTCTTTAATTCATACCTATGCAGACTGGTGGGCTGGGCTGCCAGAAATACCGATTTTCTACCTGAATGCAGGTTATTCTTTCTTCTCCTTGAAGTTCATAGCCAGGGTCACACTGAAAGACAACAGTGTCCCCAGGTTCTCGACCATCCCCATTTCGAGTTCCATTCATGGGAACACCTGGATCTCGACATGCAGTAGCGACAGAACCTATTAAAAGATAGAGACACAACTTTAGTTTTGAAGGTACCAAATTAATTCCACAGTTCCAGACACTAGAGTTTAGAACCTGCCACATACCTATGTGCTTCTAGAAAATTAAAAATCCTTCAGCTGATCTTTAATGCCCATTCAATAAATATTTTTAAAATGTTAGTTAAGTAATATGTGTGCTAAATTATTTCAAGAAGGGGTATAGCATTTCAGTAGCTAAACAGTAGATTTACTCAGAACTATTAGGTGCTCTGTGAGAGACACTGTGAGAGGCATGAAAAGAAAGATGCATGCTGGGAGAACATGTCTGCATGGAATATATTCCACAAAGGATTTGTCTCTAAATGTATACAAAGAACTCTTAAAACCCATCCATAAAAAAGAGAAGCAGAGGAAAAAATCTAATTACAAAATAAACAAACAAACAAAAAAAATTCAGCGAAGAGGATTCCAGATGGCACATGCAAATGCATACAACATCATTAGCCATTAGGGGAATGCAAATTAAAACCACGATGAAATATCACTACATACATATCAGAATGGCTAAAATAAAAAATTAGATAATACCAAATGCTGACAAGATTCTGGAGAAAACTAAACTACTTATCCATTGCTGGTGGAAATGTGAAATGGTACAGTCACTCTAAAAGGAAGTATGGCAGTTTCTTGCAAAACTAAACATGTGCTTACCATAGCACTCAATAATTGCACTCTTGCCCATTTACCCCAGAGAAATAAAAACTATGTTCATATAAAAACATGAACACAGATGTTCGTAGCAGCTTTATTGGTACTAGTTGAAAACTAGGAACAACTCAAAAGCCTTTCAAAAGGTGACTAATTAAACTGTGGCAATTCATATCACAGAAAATTACTCAGCAATAAAAAAGAATGATATACACATGACACCTTGAATGGTTCTGAAGGGAATTATGCTGAGTGAGAACATACACCAAAAGGTTATGCACTGTTTGACTAAATCCATGTAACATTCTTGAAGTGACAAAGTCATGAAGGTGGAAAACAGGTTAGTAGTTACCAGGTGTTGGGGGTTGAAGACGGAAGGAGGTGACTGTGTTTATAAAAGTAACACGAGGGATTCTTGTGATGACCTGCACTGTGTCTTGATGTGCTGGCGGTTGTCATACAAATCTACAGAGAGCTAAATAAACACCCACATGTATATTCAAACCTAGTAAAATCTAAATGAGATCAGTGGATCGTAGGTAAATTTTCTGGTTGTGACATTGTGCTATAGTTGTATAAGAATTGTTATTGGGGTAAACTGGGTAAATAGTATACAGGATCCATCTTTATTATTTCTTACAACTTCAGGGAAACCTAAAATGCTCTAAAATTAAAAAAAAATTTAAGCACATCAGTAGAGGAGATAGTTTGAAACCATGGGAAAGTAACATTTTTCTATGCATAGTATATGGCACATTTAATAATAGAGTTAACTCTAATTATGTAGGTTAATGGAAAATATTATTCTGAATTATCACAAAGTACATTTACCCTAAAGCATATGCCAATTAAGTATCAAGACAAAGAAGCTATTAAAATATCCATTTAATCCATTATCAAATTATATTCACAAATGTAGGATTCATCACTTCTAAAAATTATGTTATGAGTTGCATATTAAAATAATGAGACAAATTGGTGGTTTACAGACATATAACTGATATTCACTCATTCATTCACTAACTAACAATATATTCCAGGTATTGTGCTAGGTGCTAGACATACAAACAAGAAAGGAGCAGATGCAAGTAGGACTGAACAGACATCAGCTTGTTTTGTATAGTAGTGGTACTAACAGATTTTATTGGATCCATTCCTGGTAGGTGAGTAGGAAGGTAGGTAGACATGTAGATAGATAGATAGATAAATCAATGTGTTCATCCATCCATGAAATTTATTCTAACTTATCTCTCTAATACACCTAACAAAAAAGAAACCAGAAAATCTGTACATGGCATTGTAATATCCTGACTCTCAAAGTTGAGTAAAAAATAAAAGGACTTTGCAAATTTAAAACTTAGAAAAGAGTGGATGTTGATGGTATGTATAAAAGCAGCAATGACAGCAAAAAGTAGTTGTATATACATTATATACATACGTATGTATACACACACATTTTGTTTGCGACTTTGGAAGAATAAAAATGTTTATTTTTCAAAGGGTTGTATTTTTTAAAAGGATTACAAATGTAGACTCAAAAGTCATTTTACCAATAACTTAAATAAAGCAAAATCTATTGAATCAGGAGTCTTATACTTTTGATTCATTTTACTGATGAACTAGTGATTCTGATGAATGGACTAAAATAGGGACTTCACATGTATAATTCTTTTAATTATTTTACAAAACCTATAATGGAAGTGTCACTATTATCCTCATTTTAGAAGTGAGAAACTAAGGTCTAGGCGGACTAACCTGTCCAATATTGCAACTAAAGAGTCCAGAACCATGATCTGAAATTGCCTGATTTCAGAAACCAAATCCTTAAATGTTACACTACACTACCACCGAGTCCTCTTCTGGCTGTAACTGTCCCAGAGATGCAGTTTCTCCCCTCAGTTAAAGTAAAATGATAAACCACATAAATAAATTATGAAAAAAGGTGGAGATTATGTCCATAAGTAAAAAAGCTACAGGTAGCATATATTGGAATCCTCTTTAAAAATATTTAAATCTACCTTTATTTAAGTAATACATTTTTGAGAGATTTGTTTTTAATTGTTCATAAGATAAAAATTAAACTTACATTGGAGAATATCAAGAGTAGAGGGATAGGGTCTTGATTCCATTTCCCACATTAATTTGTTTTGTACAACTATTTGTAATCTTTAGGGGCATATCCATCATGCATGCAAAGTCTGGGCAATGATAACCTTTCAATACTGATAGTTTTTGTAAACTGTTTTTGTGATAAACTCATTCATTAACATTTTTCTTGAAGTGACATAAATGTGAAATGTGCTATAGCTTTCAAACTGAAAAGTAGTAATAACAAAAAATTATGAAAAAAACTTCATTTTTTTTGAGGCTTCACATGTGCTGGATTCTGTGTCTGCAAGAAGTTTTAATCTTAAAAATCACATTCTCAAAAGTACAAATGTACATATAACAATATTACAAACACATATAAAAATTAATGCAGTTGTTATAATCACGTCTCAGCTGAATTTGAGGAGGACAATGTTGTTGCTCTATTGTCAGATTTACTGTGCTTAAAGATTTAAAGTGGAACCAAGTAGTTGGAATAAGATAATGTATAATATGTGAAATGGCAGCTAATATATGTGAAAATATGCATTTGCTTTTGGGTCTGTTTGACCCAAAGAAAGAAGTGGCTAGTACCTATTGTTTCTTTTTCTCTTAATCAACAAACAAATTAGTAGTGAGATCTGAAGGCACAACAGAAAATGAGGGGGTTTAATGAAAGACCAAAGAAGTTTTTTCCTCTTGCAATTACTTGAGTTCTAAAACCAATTAGTTAAATACACACAGGAACAATTACTTGGTATAAACACTATTGTGTTTATTTTCTTAACGAAAGTTTGAATACCATAATGGTTACATTCTGTGTTTGTGGGCAGACAAAATTATAATAATTTTAGTGTCAATCATTCTTGTTTTTTGTATCAAATAGAAACTGTAACCTTTGAAAAAAATAGATAACCATTTAGAAAGCCATGCTGTCTATCCTTGGGTATTTTAAGTGAAATAATCTCACATACTTATATGGATGGTTAAAAACAATTAAATGATGTTGGAACTTAATAAAGTATTAGTCACATGTGCTAAAATAGATTAATAATTGTATTCAATACTTATTTTTCATTTTTGAGGAACATACGATTCTTAAAATATAAAATTCTTATTTGCATTTTTCTTATTGTTATATATGTTTTCAAGTAGATGTTTGATCATCTCTATTCTCTCCTGTTCTAAAATAAGATACGGGGTGTTTTTTATAGAATGAACACTTTTTGACAAGTAAGCATTTTATTTCATTAACCACTTTAAACATAATAAAAATTATATATAAAAAAATATATTTATCACTGACAGAAAATTATTATTTATTTTCTTATTTTCTTCAAATTGCTTCTAATTTAATTCATGAAATGAATATCTGTATTTGTTCTATTAGGTTTAAATATGCCGTTCATTTCTGCATTTTCCCGACATAAATATGCACAACAAGGAGAAATTCTAACAAAGATAAGGGGTCTTAACAACCTTGCTGTCACACCTGTAGTAAAACCATGGACAGAACATTCTGGAAAATGTGTCTAATAGGCTTATACACTGTAGCATCCCAATATAGCTTGAATTTAACTTACAAAAACTCATGTCATTGATAATAAAATATAACATTCCTTCCTTTTTTCCTTCCTCTCAAAATAGGAATTATCAAGTGGCTAGTCTTTACATAACTGTAGATAGTATTCCTTACACTAACTGATTACTCAACAGAAATGATAGTAGTCATAGGAAAAGATCTATAAGTGGAAAAGTATATGAGTAGTTAATATTGTTATATATGTAATATTTATTTAGCACTATCTTAAAAAAGCACTATACTGTGAGCCGTAACTAAGTCGATTCACAAGAAGTGGGGCTACTATTATTATCCATATTTTTTTCAGTGAGAAAATTGAAGCTAAAAGGGTATAAAAAACTTACCTAACATTACATACTTACTTAGGCAGTTAAAGTGGGAATGCAGACACAAGATCTTATCAAGAGGATATTTCTTAAGTAAAAGTGACAGACACTTTCTAATAAAATGTACTTAAAGTGTGGCCTATATAAACTCAAATGATATGAATACTTAATCTCAATAATACAAAGCTCAAATAATATGATTAAATTAAAATTTCTAAAATGTTATTAATCTTTAAATGTCATTTTAAGATCAAAAGACCAACTCTCTACCTGCCTATTATTCTATTGGAGTAATCTAAAAACCTGCACAATATTTAACTTTAGATGTAAATTAATCACTCTTTTTACTAAAAGAAGTATATAGATATCAATTTTATAGTCTTATCCACAGGACTACATTAGTACATATTGTGTCAAACTGAATAAACTGTTTATCTAAGTAAGAGATACAAAGTACTTGTTCAACATGAAGGAAAGTTAATTTAGAATAGATACCAATAAAATAGTTATAATAATGATGAGTCTCTGTTGAGAGCATATTGTGTGTAAAATATTTCTGCAGAGGCTAAGTTTACACTATTAAGCTAAAACACAAAACATTTATGAAGTATTATTTCTAACAAAATGAGTTTTGCATCTGGTTACTAGGATAAGTTTAAAATAAATTTGTAATGACAAATTTTTGCTTTCAAAAGGGAACTATTTATTCTACCAAAAACAACTTGTATCCATAGCAGTTTTTCTTAATAACTCTCAAGACCGAGAATATGACAAAAAAGACAGACAAGCAGAAGTAATAGTTTCATAACTATTATTGTACATACCAGGAACAATTTTATAAGATATGTATGTTGTTCTTATGTTAATTATTGGGTTGGCCTAAAAGTTCATTTGTTTTTTTTCCATAAGATTCATCTAGTAGTGCTTAGTTGTCTTTAACTTCATTCAAAATAATTTTGTTAGATTGCACTGTGATAGAGTCATATCAGTGTGCATTTAAAAAAAAACCTCAAAATTGGTACATTTTTGTGTAGCCATTTCAATATTGAAGATGAAGGAAAGTGCACAATATTTTTGGCATATTATATTATTTCAAGAAAGGTAAAAATACAACTGAAACACACACACACACAGAAGATTTCTGCAGTGTGTGGAGAAGGTGCTGTGACTGATCAAACATGTCAAAAGTGGTTTGTGAAGTCACGTGCTGCAGATTTCTCCCTGGATGATGCTCCACAGTCGGGCAGACCAGTTGAAGTTGATAACAATCAAATCAAGACATTAATTAAGAACCAGCAATACTATACCACACAGGAGATAGCCAGCATACTCAAAATATTTAAATCAATAAAGTTATTGGTAAAAGCAAAAAAATGTGTCTTTTATTTTATGGAAAAAAATTAAATGGACTTTTTGGCCAACCCAATATACAGGGTCCAGTAGAAGTAACACCTGCTTGAGTGTGGTTGGTAGGGTATGTAAATGCTTCTTACGAGATGGACCAACATTTTGAACATTTCACCTAACATGTCATATGGTGTGCTTGAGTGTGATATTGTTACATGGTTACATGCTTATGATTTTGTAATAGAAGATTTTGTAAAAGAAAAGGGGTATTGCCCTGGCTGGTGTAGCTCAGTGGAGTAAGTGCCAGACTGCAAACAAAAGGGTTCCCGGTTCAATTCCCAGTCTAGGGCACATGCCAGGGTTGTGGACCAGGTCCCCAGAGGGGGCACATTAGAGGCAGCCACACAATGATGTTTCTCTTCACCTCTTCCCTCCTTCCCCTCTCTCTAAAAATAAATAAATAAAATCTTTAAAAAAAGGAAAAGGGGTGTTATTTGTGCCAGTCCCTGTATATAAGCATCTCTCTCAGCATGCATTAGAAAACAATTTATACTTTAGTTGAGAAAGTTTATATAAATGTTACCTAAATGTTTTTTTTTTACATTGCCTCAGTCTTCACCAATGATCTAAGTTCACTGAGTTAATTGCAGTCATTAAATAATGTGATCTTATCAAAACAAGCTTTGTCCTTTAAATTGTCCTAAGATGTAAGAAAATGAGAAAATCTCACACAATAATTAAAAATAGCTCGTTAAATAAAAATTTGTGAAATAAATGAATGGATAAAGTAATAAAAGTATAATTTATCATTTCAGTGTATGCCGAAAAGTTTTTTTCTGTTTCAATGATTTTCTGACACTGGCAAATATTTATTCCAAGTATGTGGTAAGAACATTAATATTACACTTTAATTTGCTTTGATCTATCCAGATAACCCAAGGATGTTTCCAGAACAAAAGAGTACCAAGAATTACAAGTTATGACTGAATTCTCATCATCATTACAACTCATCAATATTATAATTCTATTTCTAAATTTTCGTTTTATATTTGTTTTCATCTAATAGAGTGTAATTTAATTGGAAACATGCACTTTACCTAATACAGATTTTACAATCCTAATGAGTGCATGCATAGGTTTCAACAAAATTATAAATAATAGGTTGAACTATTTTTCAGAGATAGAGCCTCTATTACTACCTTGGCGACCCTAGGCAAATTAAAATTCTAGTTTTCTTACTGCATTGCTTCGTTTAGCAAAGAATAAATACACGAAAATCACTCAATATGTTCTCCTAGATCCCTCTTGTTCAGAAAGTTGACTCTGGTATAAACTTTTTTACCTCAAGAACTTTCATAAAAGATAAATCTTGAATTTCATACTATTAAATAAGTAGTGTTGCTTATTACAAAAGTAGGAGACACTAGATTTTAGTCTCCAGTAGAATAAGAAAGGGAGATTAAGTAGGTTGTAGACATTCTCCAAGTTTTAGCTGTCTCGTCTATCAAATTGGCAGAGGAATATTTTACCTGCCTGTTTTAATACCAGATAAAAATCTCAAAGTTTCACTGGAACAACAATATTGCATAATTTTAAGGAAATATTAATTCTGAAATGAATCATTAAAGATGAGGGATTTTATTGTAGTATTCACTGTGTAGTTTATCTAAAATAAAGTCATTTTATGTATTTTTGTAATATCAGGAGAGTTCAGAAAAGTCGTAGTTCAAATGTGATATTCACAAGGTCTTACATTCTTCTCTTCCAGTTTTATTGTCTTATATTGTTGTATTGACTAAGAAATGACACTATATTCTTCACTTCACTGTCTGTAAGGAAATAAAGTTGGGTACCAAGAATGTTTAACCTGGAAGGAAATCCTATCCAGAGTCAAATCAATCAGAACATATTTGAAATGCAGATGGTAACCTAGAGGTGGATTTCACCCTGGAGAATTTTGACCTTGATTGAGCCCTTGCTTTGTACAAGATCCATCAATTTTATAAAGAATGTTCAACATCATTATTAGGTCTATACTCTGCCAGCTACTCAGCAACGTGGCTATCTTTAGAATTTCATTATGTTTCTAGGGATGTACCTAATGATATGGCAAGTCAGGTTAAAGTAGATGGCAGCATGACAGAGTCATTCCCATCAACTCCTGGGGGAAACAAAGTGGCTTAATGCATGGGATGCAAAGAAAACCTCAAAGTCAGTGTTGTACTATACTTATAAGTATACAGAAATCCCTTTCAAAAATATATTTATTTATTTAATTCACCAGAAAATTGTTGTGTACTCACAGTGAGCCAGATATTTTGCTTAACATTGGAGATGTATTTTAATAAGAGAAAAGACCTCCCTATATTCCTTGATGATTATGCTCCAAAAGTGGGGAGACATGTGGGAGTAAAATTACAGGTATAATTTTTGTGAAATCAAAAGGCATGCTAGGTTGAAGTCTGTCAAAATTATCTATACAGGAAACTGTTTTCATATCTAAAGGTTATAAAAGATAATACACATAAAGGTCTAATTTGAGATAGAATTCTTATATTTGGGGATCACCAGAATTAATGAACAAAAATCAAAGAAAAACCACATACATTTCTTTTACATTATTTCTGACTGTCAGCACATATATAGCATTAGTATGCTTTTAATTTTACATTATTATTTTTTTCTATCCAATCAGATTATTTTACATTTACTAAGTATTAAGAACCAGGTGCAGGACAAAGTTCTGTGGAAAAAATATCAACACTATAATATCCTTGACCTTCAAAGGAACACAACCTAAGAGGAACTGCAGATGTGTACATGGCTTTAATATAATAAAATGGGCATTAAAATCAAGTCACTTTTTGCCATTCAAACTGAAAAATTCTGGTAATGAAACAGGAAGCTAAAAATGATTTTAACAATGTCACTAAAATATGTAACTACTAACAGAACTGTTTTGTTAGTGATGAACATTTCAAAATAGTTGTCTATACAAAAGCTATTTTAAAAATAAAACAATTTCTTTAAAAAATGCCATATACCTGTGCAAAAGAAACACGTTCTTTACATAAATTATCTAAACATTAAGAGTAATGGAAGCAAAACACTCATTTGTAGTACATCAATATTTTAAAATATGTTTCTTAGTCATATTTAATGCATTTTACTCTTTTTCTGAACAATTTTTTCCATGTTCTTATTTTCATTAGTATTGCTATAAGTGTTTTCAAATTGTTGGTATGTTCAACAGATGCCTCCATAGGCAATGCTATTTTGAATTAAGAAAGGCTTTTCTCTATAGGTGCTGAGGTATCTGCTACATTTTCAGCTAAATTTTTTAGTGTTGGAAAATTTTAATTAGATTGGTTCAACAACAATGTATATGCACTTCAGCTTAAATATTTTAATAGAAACTTAATGTTTATTTTTCAGAATACCTTTCTTAGACAAATTTTCATTTTGTGGCAATCAATGACTTTAAGATTTACAGTGACAGCAGTTCTAGTCAATATTTCATATTTACATAGCAGCCTTCAACATAAAAGCAATTTTGTAACTACCAAATTGTACTTCTTAATCCTTTCAGTTTCTTCACCCAGCCCCCAACCTCCCTCCTCTCTGGCAACTTCAGTATATTTTCTGTATCTATGAGTCTGTTTCTGTTTTGTACACATGAACTCACATGGTGTTTGGTGCTGACTTATTTCACTTAGGATAATATCCTCTAGGTCCATTAATTTTGTCACAAATGGCAAGATTTCATTCATTTTACAGCCAAGTAATATTCCATTGTATATATGTACCATGCATTTTATCTCATTGTCTATTGATGAGCACTTGGCTTGCTTCTATAGCTGTGGTCTTCTGAATCATCTGAATAGTTTCCATGGAGGAATGTTCAAGCTTAATGCACAATTTGATGCAGATTCATTGCTCTGCTCCTTCAGTCACTTTTGAATGCAATAGCTACACAGAACTCATGCTCACTCTGTGGGGTCTTTTGACCCCACTGATGAGTACAGAAAGTCATCATTGTTCACACATGCACATTCCAGTCCACTCTCCTTGGCTGCCAGGTTACACTAATATTACACAAACCATTCTCATTGTTTTAACAATGGCTACACTTTTTCCAGACAGATCTCATATATCTTTTTGAATTATTGTTATGGATTTCTTTGTATATATATAAAGAAAATTGCTGGATATTAAGGTAGTTTATTTTTTAACTTTTTGAGGAACGTCCATAATGTTTTCCATACTGATTGCATCAATTACAAACCCCATCAGCAATGCATGAGGGTTCCCTTTTCTCCATATTCTCACCAGCACTTGTTATTTGTTGATTTATTCATGACAACCATTCTGACAGCTGCAAGGTGATATCACATTGTGTTTTTAATTAGCATTTTTCTGATGATTAGTGACATCAGATTGTTTTCATTTTTTTGGTTTTCAGTTGTATGATATTTCTATTAATTTTGATAATTAACCCTTTATGGGATATATCATTGGGAAATACCTTCTTCCATTCAGCAGGTTGCCTTTTGTTTTACTGGTAGTTTCCTTTTTTTGTGCAAACACTTTTTAGTTTGATGTAGTCTCATGTGTTTATTTTTTCCCTTGTCCAAAAAGATATATCAGAACAAAATATTATTAAGAGGCATGTCAGAAATTTTACTGCCTATGTTTTCTTCAAGGAATTTTATGGTTTCACGTCTTATAGTTAAGTCTTTAATCCATTTGGAGTTTATTCTTGTATATAATATAAGAAGATCATCTAGTTTCATTTTTTTTGTGCATACCTGCTCAATTTTCTCAGCACCATTTATTTAATAGACCATCTTTATCCCATTGTAGGTTCTTGCCTCCTTTGTCAAATATTAATTGAGCATATAGGTATGAGTTTATTTCTTGGCTCTCTATTCTGTTGAATTGATCTATGTATCTGTTTTTATGCCAATGCCATATTTTTCTGATTACTATAGCTTTACATTATAGTCTGGTATCAGGTAACATAATACCTCCAACTTTATTCTTCTTTCTCAAGATTTCCTAAGGCTATTGATGGTCTTTGGTAGCCCCCTATAAATTTTAGGATTATTTTATCTAGTTCCATGAAAAATGCCATTGGTACGTTAATATGGATTGCATTGAATGTATAGATTGCCTTGGGTACTATGGACATTTTAATGATGTTAATTCTTCCTATTCATAAGCATGGTATGTGCTTCGATTTATTTTTATCTTCAAATTCTTTCTTCAATATATTAAAATTTTCCAAGTACAAGCCTTTTACCTCCTTGGTTAAATTTATTTCTGGATATTTTATTTTTTGACATAATCGTAAATGGGATTTTTTTATATTTCTTTTTCTGACAGTTCATTATTGGTGTATAAATATGCAACAGATTTCTAAATATTAATTTTATGTCCTGCTACTGAATTCATTTATCTGTTCTAGTAGCTTTTTTGGTGGAATCTTTAGAGTTATCTATACACAGTATTATGTCATCTACAAATAATGACAGTTTTACTTCCTTTTTTCCAATATGGATGTATGTTATTTATTTTTCTTGTCTGACTGCTATGGATAAGATTTCCAGTATACTGTAGAAGAAGAGTGGTGAAAGTGGACAATATTTCTTGACAAAAATATGTCATGTGTCCCTTGCCTCATTTTAAAAAGTTAGTATACAATTGTCTGCTTAAAGTTAAAAAATATGTACTGTGGTATTAGCATACATATAAGTGAAATAAATAAAAGCAATAACCTAAACATAGAAGGGGAAATTGGAAATAATATAAGGCTCTTACATTATATGATAGATGATATAATATCATTTGATTATATGTTTGATAAGTGCAAAGTCCATGATAAAAATAATAGAGTGAGTACCAAAAAATGTATAGCTAACAAGTTAATAGAAGAGCACAAAGTGATGGTAAAATAGGAACAAAAAAACAGGTGGATCCCATAAAAATATATAATAGTAAATTAGACAAACTTAACCATATAAATGATTACATTCGATGTAGATGATCTAATTTTTCAAAAAACTATAAAAGGGAGAGTTTTTCAGGCTGTAGAGAAAATTACAACTCAGCCATGTGCTATCTACTATTTAATCTAAAAAGCTATTCTAAATATTTTTTTAAAATTTGTAGGCAATTTGTTCATAACAGAAGAATTCCAAATATCAATATCTTAAAATTTAATACACTATTACATTTAAAGTCCCAACATCTCATGTTTTAATATCATACATACAACATTCTCAATCAAAATATTTCATCTTTCATATAAGGTTAATAAATTATCAGCAAAAAGCTGGTGGCCTATTACTACAAATTTTGTGATGCTAGGGATAAATGCAATATCAGAGAGTACTTTTATTTAGGAAGTAATTCCACTGAAAAAGAATACGGCTATAGAAGACAGCTACTTTAATATAATTAACACATTTAATATATCAAGTATTTTAAAACAACAAAGCTAAAGTTAATACCTTATCATGTCTACAAATCACCGTTTAATTATGCTTCATATTTTATAATATAAAATCACCCCCTCCATAGCCTCCTGAATGCTATAACATGACACTCAAAATAACAATCTCATTATGTCAGTATCATACTCACTTTTTGAAGTACCCAATCCACATGAGTTCCCTTCTAAAACACTTTTTACCACTTATCTAACTATGTTTTATTGAAATGGAATCATGTGTCACTCCCTGATTTTTAAAAAAAATGTGTTTCTGGAGGTACTAAAATACTTTGATTTACAAACAGTGATTTAAAATTTTTATTCTAGGTTCTTTTCTGCTATATTTTTTGCCTTAGTTTCAACTTTTGCAAGGATTGATTTTGTCTGACATCCCTGTTGACCTCTTAGAATCTTCTCGAGAGACCCTTCAATAGACTAACCTTCTTTTTGGACATATTGGGGCAATTAGCTTTCTTTTTCTTTTCTTCTTCTTCTTCTTTTTTTTTTTTTGTACACAAAAGTTCTTTTAACTTCTTTTAATTGTTTTCTATTACAGTTGTCCCAATTCCTCCCCATGCTCTCCCCTGTCCTGCCCACCCCTCACTCCCTCGTTTAGTAAATATTCTTTCACTAAGCCAGTACTTTTAAAAATTCCTCTGCTGCCATAAATATTTGTTACAAGATAATATTTAAAATATTTCTATGATAAAATAAATAGTTGTGGTTTTACTCCATAAGATAAATAACAGATACACTTATAGCAAGAGCATTCAGATTATATTCCAAAGCAGCAATTTTCAGCTGGTGTGGTGTAAGCATTTTTAAGACATGCAGTGCTTGAGTATTTAGTCAGGGGCACTGGCCTCTCTTTCTTTAGTTTGCCAAATTAAAAAAAATGGCAACAGTCAAAACAATTCCCATCCAATGTGAATGAATCAAAATCATACCTATTTTTTGTCAGACTAGCAAAATTATATATTTTGGGGGTGCACAGAGTTTTACTAATTAATTTATATGTGCGATGCGTTTGTGAGATGAAACAAAGGTTGAGAATTGCTGCTCTAGAGCTGTTGCACATCTGCCAAGCCTCTATTTCCACACGTAATTCCCACTAATTCTGCCAGTTTGTGGCCTGACAGCTTCATGTAGCTTTCAAACAACAGCACAGACTATGAGATCACTTGCTGTTATACTGACTAGCTGGAAGGGCAACCGCAACAAAGGCTCCTCCCACCACCACCCAAATCAGAATGTGTTAGGTGTTCACGTCAGAGACTATTCCATTTTATCTACAAGTACCCTGTCTGCTGTTCTTGAAAGGGGAGTGTGAATAACCTAGTATTGGAAAAGATGGGGAAACAGAGATGAGTAATTAGTTTTTATCTTTCGAATTTAACCATGTCTTATAATCACCCTGAGCACTGCAAACAAATCTCACACACTACAAGGTGAGACCAAATAGAAAGAAGAGAGCTAAGAAATACACTTCAGCTAATTCAACAGAACTGTTATTAATGATACTTTACTTTTTTAAAAAAAGGCCAAGTACAGGGCAAACGGCAAACCAGTCAGGGTGCCGAGACAATGGTCATAAGCCAGGACTGTCCGGGACAAATCAGACATGCAGCCATTCTAAGAGAATACGCACACAGTGTCACAGCAGTGCAGATATGAAAGTGTCCAATTAGGAGTTCCTCGGTACTGGAGGTACTTGACCCTGGCCTTGGAAAATGACTAAAATTTCACAGAATCCGATGTGGACATACGCGTTCCAGGAACAAGGAGGAGAGTTCGCGAGAGAAGCAGAAATGTGACTGTAGTGCAGTTAGTGACTGGCTGTGCGCCAGTGAGGCGTGAGGGATGAAACTGGCAGGTAGTCAGGACGCAAAGTGCGAAGGCTTTAAGTGTAACCCCAATGTTTTGAACTCATGACTATGTGGCCATTAAAGAATTTTAAACAAAGGAGTGATGTCTGAATTGTAGTTTTAAAATATCAGCCAGGTGGAACTGTGGGAAAAAGTCTGGCTGGAGAGATAATGAAGTAAGAGGCTAGTTGACTGTCACAGCAACGTGGGCAGTGATAACGAGGGTGAGAAAACAGGCACGGGTGCCAGGCAGGCCTTTGAGGCTGGGAGGCATCCACCTCTCATGGCTAAAGGGATCCATTTCCTTGAGAACTTTAAACAGCATAAGCGATGGGCCTTGGTATTTAATATTACCCAGCAGGGGCAGATTCTTAACAGAGAGGTCAAAGACTGAAGAGCATAGAAAATGCTCTGTCAAAATCAACTATTCTGTGGGCAAATGACAGCATGATACTTGAAGATGCCCTCCCTGTGGACTGAAGTGAGACAAGCAGATTATAGTTTAAGCAAGGGATATAGTGGCGGACTGCTGAGAACCAAGGACATGGGGCAACATGAGATGCAATGTCAGACTCAAGTGGCTCTGATTAAGCAACAGTGCCTTGCAGACTATAGCACCAAGCAGCGTAATGACAGACTCCACACAGAAGGAATAGATCATGAAATAGGAGGCATGAGGCTGCTTCGAGTGGCTTGATGATGATTACCAAGTTGTTGCATGACCTACATTTCGGTTCCATTCACTCTGCACCAACTTCAGTGAAATGTATTTCATGGGTTGCATTCTGTTGTTGAAGACCAATCTGCTATTATATATACCTCGCCACTTTCCTTTTTTATTTATTATTCGACATTCAATAAACCACAGCTATTTGCTCAAAACAGGGATGCACATTGTGTGATGGGGGAGAGTAGGGATACAATAAAAGTCTGACTACTAGTGGGGGAGAAATGGAACAACTATACTTGAGCAACGACAAAAAATAAAAAAATAAAAATAAAAAGACATCCTGATTCAGCCACAACTGTTGTTTTATGCCTATAGTCCAGTTTAATTTTTAATAATTTCTGCTTTTACTCTCAAAACCTATCCCTCCTCAATATATGTTTGGGGAGCAAAGATCACATAATTCAAACATCTTCGGACAATGCATTGATAAACCATTTATTCTCATCTTCATTTGGAAAAAATCACAGCTGGTGCCTGGGGCATGGGCTGGAATATGTTTAATAGAGAAGGTCGGAAAGTGCCCTATAAAGAGATATTTTATAAATATTAAAGAATGTTTAATTCAGAGGTCAGAAATTGCTTATAAAGAGAGGTCTTGGTGCTGCGTCTGTAAGAAGGAGCAGGACTGCAACGGAAAGACACCTGAGGTGAGAGAAGGTTTAGAGGCAGTAGGCAGCATAGCGTTTTTTGGGGGGGGGGCATGTGTTTATGAAACCAAGATACATCTCAGTGAAAAAGGAGGTGCAACTGAGAAGTAATTGGTGAGAAACACGTCTAATATCTGGCCCTTACTAGACTCTCCTCAATGAATGAAGGAACAAATGAATAGATGGGTAACATGAGATGAATGTATCTAGGGGAGAGGATTTTGGGAAGGGCACCAAAAGGGCAAACTGATGTACAAGACAAATTTGACTTAAAATGTAGTGGCTTATTGTCTTGTATAGTCTGTTAACATTCGCTTTAAGTTTTATTGTTTTCACCAAAAATTAGATGACTTTACATAAAAATACTTATTTTCAGTTCTACTTTAAAATTAGCCTGTCTTCCTGCAGGACAAAATGACTAAAGCCAGAGAGGACAACTGTCCCTTTTAAATGGGCATGCGTACAACCCAGCTTTCCTTCAATCCGCCTCCCTGCTTCACTTCTACGAATCACCCACTTTTCCGAGTGTGACCTTAGAAGTGGTTCTTGGGAGCATCATCACAAACACAAGCTAATGAAATTGTAATAACTTCATCATAACTAATAGAATGAAAAGCTTCCTATTTCCTCCAGCACATTAATGCATGTACCCAAATAGTAACATAAACATGATAATACTAATAGAAACTAAGTGTTTTACCGTGCCCCAGACACGGTGTCAAGCTCCTTTCAAACATCTGCACTTGAATCACAGCTCCGGACACTGCTAGCAGTATGACCTTGAACAAATTAACTCACTTTCTAAACCTTCGAGTGTTTATTTGGAAAATGGAGGTGAAATAACATATCTCGTACGGCTTCTTTGAGGATTAAATGAATAACATCATGTAACTGAAACATTTAACACCATTCTTGATACACAAATAAGAACTCATTCATTAAAAAGATACTTTACATTTGAAATCTGGGCACTTGATAAGCTGTGTAAGCATGAGTTACAGAAGATATCCAACCAAGATGTCCAATCAGTTTTCATTGACTGATGCTATTCACAATGTAGTAACCCTCAAAGCAATTTTATTTTGATACATAGGTGTTTAGTCTCAAGTCACTAGTACAAATTACTGTGCTTCTTGAAAGCATATGGTGAGTGCAGATTTAGTAAAGATCTGGTATTATATATGTTGTATACATATTTTTGATAGCTTTAATATACCTGACAAATACAATAAACATAAAAACCACATTGCTAATTTCACAAAAATAATTTGTATTAAAAATTCCCAGAAATTCATATGAAACTCCCTCTTTGTCTGAAGCACATGCACTTGGCATTCACTAGCACTAGCCTGAGGCACTATTTAACAAGAGCATTTTCAAATGTTTAACCACAAAAACCATTTATTGTAAGACATTATATGCATTATATGTTACTAACTTAAGGTAAAGGAAATGAGAACTTTTGGCTGTCAAACTATAATTAGAAAGAACTGAAATCAGACAGCAGTCAAAAGCAGTTCTCTGACAAACCGTTCCTAACTTAAAAGACAAAGGATGGTGTGGGGGGACAGAGGGAGGGAGGGAGGGAGGGAGGGAGAGAGAGGTAAACATTAGAAAACAGAAGACATAAAAATATTTGATTGGTGTTTCAGAATTAGAAGCCATTTATGTTCACCGATGATACAATAATTTTCTTATTTTTCATAACTTTTCAGAAAAGATATACTTAAATTACAAATTTACAAATTTTGATTCTTCTGCACTGACTTACACCTCTCACACAAGCTTGGTTTATACACTGCCGAACAATTCATTTCTATTAGTTAACTATATAGAACAACTCTATTCCACAAACAAAAAAAGCCATCAATATTGCATTAAGTAGTGGCTTACCTAAAGCAATATATTTGTGGAGAGTCAAATTTTAGAAGTCCTTCATACTTTCCCCATTTTTTCAAGTTTAATTTTATATTTATTCATGTAATGATAATAGCTCATTGGGCACCATCTACTCACTACCAAGTATTGTGCGTGCATTATTACTCCTGTGTGGATCAGAACACAGACTTAGGTAATGAGGTTAGGTGCCAAAGTCAGCAATCAGTAAGGAGCTAGGATTTGGCACTCAGGGCCATTTGAGGAATATTGGTTTGCACTTTTCTTATAGATGACCTTGCAAATTTGGATATGTTTCTGTTAATAAAAATTTTTAAACATCCTACAATTAGAAAGTCCATTAGACAATTTTATTAAAGAGACAATGTGTCTTGGCAATAAAAGTAAAATGTAGCAATTAAGAACTTGAAGTTGTATTTTTCTCCAGCCACTAAACCAAAATTCTTTTTAACAGAACAATGTACTTAGTCATGTATTAATGTCTTGGAAAAAAATAAGAAGTGAACACTGGTAATTACTTACTTATAAGCCATGGTGCTTCATTGTTTAGGCAATCTTAAATTCAAAAGTGGGTCTAAAATATTTTGTCAAGGATATCAGTGACTACATAATAAAGACTTTTAACAGAAGAAAACAAAATTTGTAAAAATGTGGAATTGCTTGTTTTGTAATGCTAAGTATTCATTTCCTTACTTATCTACAAATATTGCACATTTTGGAAATGTAATGTTTGATCGTACATTCAGATTGCAAGCTTTTGTAATGCAATCATTTCATTTGTGGAATCATTATAACACTACCTATATTTTAAGGAAAATCAGTTTGACAATTGGAGAGACAGTCTCAACAATTAATTTTTTAATTCAAAGTTAACTGAATTTCTTTTTTCCAAATATATTTTACTTTAACTGTAGATTAATAGGAAGATTAGATAAGAATATTTAAAATATTAAAGTTTTGAGTAGTACAGTTAACAGAACTATTCGAATACCATTCCTATTTTGCAGTTAAGAAATAAAATAGTAACTCACTTGAAAACTGAATTGCAAATCCAGATTTGCTGATATAAAAATCTGTGTCAAACTGGATGGTCACGATGTTGAGGGTGCTATGGATTCCTTCAGGGACAAGAGATCCACTAATTTCCTTTAAAAGCATCTCATTTTCTGGCGGACCATCCCAAACTCGGAGTATATCATGTGATGCTTCCGTATCAAAAGCAAGAAACTGTAGGCTGTGGGAAAAACACATGCTTAATTATTTTAAGCACAAATTCAGTTTCAAGTAAAGAATATAACAAATGTGCATCTTTGCTTTTATTAGTTATTTCTTCTATTCTAGCAGATGAAAATATAAACAGCATATGTAATCTTAACTTCTGAATTTTTTCTATAATTTATTTCTTTTAGAATATGATTAAATGTACCATTATATCATCTTTGCAAATTACCAAAATTTCAGGTACACATTCTTTCCAGAGTTCATGAATTTCAGTGGCGGCAACATCAAGTGACACTTTTGGAGGATCTGGTAAATTCCAGGTACTGTGCAAAATAAATTATTTTTATCTGTTTGTTTAATTACTATAATGATCCTATGAAACAAGAACAATTTTTTATCTCAATGGTATAAATGTGCTAAATTCATAAACTAAATAAAATGGTCCAGAGGGTGGCAGAGTCATGAACTGAACTGAAGTTTTCTGACTGCATAGTACATATTTTTAACAAGGTTTCATGCTTGCTTTATTAGAATCAAATGAGACTTATTCCCAATTGCAAGCATAGTTCATAGTCAGAGAGCAATATCATCACAATGACAGATAAAAGGGGAAAAATCACATGAACATCTCAATATATACAGAAAAAATACAAGTATTTTAAAAAAGTCAACGTTGCAATTACACACATCAATCTATGAGTAAAAGGAAAACTTCCTAAACATGACAAATAATGTTTACCCACCTTCCAAAAAATGAATAAGCCCCTCCAAACTGTTTTATATTAAATATATTCCACTTTCTATTTAATTTAGACAAAATTAGTATCTGATACTTTTCACAGCTCGTGCCAAACATGAGAAATCCAATTGTATCAGTAGATCAACTCTTCCTCCATATAGTTCACATTCCGGTTGGATATGTGAATTGTCATAACTTTAAATTTGATTTGCAATTCAACGGCAACTATTATTCTTTAATTTAAAAATTCCAGGTGCCCATTGAAAGTAATATTTTTGAGTTTTCTAATTCTAATATTTAAATAAAATAATGCAGTATCTACACTACATAAAAATAGGCTGAGGATCAATCTAGTGTAGTCTATTTTGAGTTCTTCAAACTCTCTTCTAAAAACAACATACCAGTTCACATCCAACAATGCATTCAGTATACCTTTCCGCACGTTTTTTGAATGATGATACTTGTTTTCTATAACCACTTGCACCCCCTACAAGCCTGTCTGAAATTCCATTTACGGAAAGAATCAATTCCTAAGTTTAAAGTTATTGTTCATGAGCAATGATAACTAGCTCATGTGATGAAGAAGATTTGTTCATTTATTAATCCATTCCCGGTCATACCCCTGATATTTAACCTAAGGCTGAGAGCATGTGACAGGGTTGGAAACCTGATTGTCACTGATGTAGGAGGCTCTCATCTAATGGGCAGTGATGTGAAGAGTCATTGGCCACCTAACTAAGCAGGGAATGAAAATCAAATCTCAGTGAAGGGGCACAGAGCAGGTGCTCCAGAGATATGACAAAAGCCATGAAAGGCATGGAGTAGACTAGTCCCATTTCTCTTCTTATTTTTTCTAAATGTTTGTGAAGTTATTTATTTTTTAAATCTTCACTTGAGGACTTTTGTTTTCATTGCTTTTAGAAAGAGAGAAAGGGAGAGAGAAACATCAACGTAAGAGAAAAACATGGATTGGTTGCCTCCTGTACGTGCTCTGATGGGGGATCTTACACAGTCTGGTCCAGGGTTGAACATTCAATCCAGGTATGTGCCCTGACAGGAATCAAACCTGCAGCCCTAGGGTGGTGGGATGATACTGCAAGCAACTGAGCCACACCGGCCAGGGCATGAGGCTAAATATATAATTGTGACTTGGACAACTGTGTACACTCAACAAAGTGGTAGACTCGATGTTTTGAGTCATCAAGAATGATATGAATAGAGTGCCCAAGAAGCGGAAGAATTTCTCTCCCTCTGTGCCTCTAATAAATATGAAAACTGCTTTTTAAGGTGTTATATGAACTACCACAGTGGCCCATTAATCAATAAATCATGCTCATTAATAATTTTTTCATATGTTTAACAGATGAAAAAC
The DNA here is from genome assembly GCA_004027735.1 of Carollia perspicillata. Lineage (NCBI taxonomy): Eukaryota > Metazoa > Chordata > Mammalia > Chiroptera > Phyllostomidae > Carollia > Carollia perspicillata. The sequence goes on from PVKM010017156.1 coordinate 22,747, forward strand.
ACATTTTTCTTTACCGAAGTTTAAAGATACTGAAAAATCTTGATGTTGATTGATACTGTACTTAGGGGCTCATCAGGAAATCCTGAGTAATTTTGATAAAATGAAATCCGTTTACCTGACAATGTTTCCCGGGTCTACTTCAATCATCCACATGCAACGCAGATTATTGTCATATGGGAAGGGATAACCAGGGGACAAAATTCTTCCTGATGATTCTCCTTTAAAACGACCTCCACATTCAGCTAATAAAAAAGTGATGAAAATTTAACTTACAATTTAATGCCAACCTTTTCAAAATAATCCATGAGTTTCACAGGCCCACATACATACACATGTATTACTTTAAGGAAAATGAGAATTGATGCCCCCTCTTCTTGAAAGTATGTGTTTGTGTATACTTTCTCAGATTAAGGTATGAATTGATGCAAGAACATATTGCACAATAAAGCAAGAGTGTCGGGTGAGATCCCATCAAAGATAATAAAATGAACACAATGAGGGATTAAAAAAAAAGACACACTCAAAAACTCTGAGTTTAGGCTTCCAAACACTTTAAGATGTGTTGTTAAATAATGACAATTTAAAAAGGAGAAACAGATGGCCAGCTGCTCACTGCTAGTTGGTTGCAGGCTGAATAATTCATCATCTTGCTACACCACCTCCAAGAAAAAACTAATCTTTACTTCAGTCCCCCAGGCCTTCTCAATTTCATTGCCCTTTTATTCCCCTTTAAATCACTCTAAATATTTTCCCTTTTAACCTTCCAAAAGGCAAAGTGTCATTTTTATTAGATTTCTTACTTCAGTTAAATATAGTTTGGTTTGGATTTAATGTGGTCTCATTTTCATCAAATTCACTGAATTAAAATGTAGGTATTGTCACAAAACATAATTAAATTTTATATTTGGGGGGATTCCCTCTCCATTTTGACACTACTTAATACATCATGATGTCTGGTGTGGTCTTACTTCAGTGAGCAGATAATCTAGAAAAAACTCTGTATTCAAGAAGAGAGGAAGTGAATATTTTAGTTAGTATATCGTACAGCATCGCTAAACCCTAGAAATAAGGAAACACCATCTCATATATTACACATTTTAAAAACCTCCAGCTTATTTTCTACTAAAAAGTAACCTAAACAATGTTTACTGTTTGCTTAAACATTTGAAGATATCCTGATATTTTTCTTGTTCTCTCTACTGTTTGTATTTTACTCAAATTCAATGACTGGATTTATCTTCTTGGCTTTTGTTTTGTTTTTATTATCAGAGCAAAGCTCAATGACAAAGTTTTAGCTTTTGGGAGAGACCTAATAACAAAGTCTAATAGCTAAAATTTGCAGGCTTTATTCACATAGGTAAATTTGTTTCAAAGACTTTAAGTATAATATTTCAGTGCACTGCAGTGGCCAGCTATATGTGGCAAGTTGGCTAGACTATGGGTCCCAGTTATTTAATCAAACACTGGCTTAGGTGTTGCTGTGAAGTTTTTATCTATGTGGTTGACATCTACAATCAGTTGACTTAAAGAGATTACCTTTCACAATGTGGTTGGCCCCGAACCAGTCCCTTGAAAGGCCTTAGAAAACTGAATTTTCTAGAAAAGAAGAAATTCTCCCTCAAGACTGCATTATAAACTCTTGCATGATCTTCTAGCCTTTTAATCTTTCCTAAAGATTTTGGACATTTCAGCTACCACAATCCCTTAAAATAAATAAATCTTTTTAGAAAGATCAACTATAGATGATAGATAGATAGGTAGACAGACAGACAGACAGATAGATCTAGATCTACTCTGGATTCTGTTTTTCTGGATATCCCTGGCACACACACACACAGAGCACTAAGGAACTTTATTCGGTATCGCAACATCAATTCAATGCATAACAATTTGTTGTTTTTAAGTAAATAAGAAGATATCTATATTTAAAATGTCACCACCACTTGAGGTTTTTCTCATTTTTCAACAAAAGTTTTGTTGAACAACTAGAACTACATAACTATATTGTTTCATGTTTTGTAATTTATTGTAATCTATCTATGCCACTTATTGGCATATATTTATTATGCAAAAATATTTGACACTTTATTTCTCTAGATTAATTTTTAATCAACTGCAGGTCAGTCTGGAGTTATGTGAGCTATGTTGTATATTGAATTTAACATAGCTTTTTTTTTCTCCATATTTCTTTGCTACAAATATTGCTTGGTATCTTGACTTCAAATGACCCAGGTTCGTATGCCATAGCATTGGTGTTCATTTCTGTGACAAGACTTATATTTGCAGGATAAAAATGAAGATGTTTAAAGGTGTACCAGTTAAATCTCTCCAGCTATGGTGTTTAAAAATTAATTTTTATTTGATCAATATATAAGCCTCAGAAAATTATCTAGAAATAATTCATATATTAGAAAAAAGGTTTCATATTTGACAGAGCCCAAAATATAGCCATATACATATTTAAGATTAATAAACACAGAAAATTATGATTTTAGGCCAAGAGGTAAAGCTACTAATTATTGTCAGTAAAGAACACCACCTAAAATAGATTTGCATGTTCTGTTATCCTGGAAATTGTCAGCACAACACATCATGTGTCCAGCTGTTTTTGAGCTGTTTTTCCTGATCATCCATCATTGAAAACAACAACAGCACTTTACACTTCTCATGAAATCTTGAGCAGCATCAAGTCACTAAGTTTGTCTTGGGATATTTGTAAATATAAAGTTCATTGATTCATTGCAAACATAACTAAAATCTTCTTCTGACCATAGACCAAATGTCCTTTCATTTGCCTAAAATGTTTCCAAAATATAAATAGTGTCTTCATCTTGGTTTAAAGTAGATAGAAAACACATGGTTTTAAACTTATTTTGTGATTTTAATTTTAGGGATAGCATGCAAATCAGTACTTACAAGTTTATAGTTTTATGTTGTTATAACCCTTAATTATTTTCTAAATTTGTTTCCCACAAATAAAAAATAAAACCTCAGAGAGAATTAATCAGTGTTACTTTTTTTCATAACCGATGCCAGTGGGCTGATTATTGTTCATATTCTAAATTCCACACTTTATCAATTTATGTTGATTATTATTTTAGCTATAACCCTCACAATCTATTCAAAATTCAGATGCTGCCTGCAAATAAAGGACTAAGTTGCATTTTGGTTTGATAAAAACATTTGCTTTCTGCATGAATTGATGTTTTAATTATCCAGTAGAGGTTTTATGACACCAAAAAATACTGTGCAATTAATCTCTAGGCCTTTAATGACTAAAATTCCATTTTTTAAAAAAGGTTGTATTCTAGCAAGTTTTGTGGAGATGTCTAAGTTGTCTGTACCAACTAGCAAAGATGAAACTTTGTCTCACAATGTGCGAGTTTCCAAACTCCTCAGACTGTATACAATAAATAGGTAC
>PVKM010017157.1:0-26194 GCA_004027735.1 Carollia perspicillata
TGAAAAGCGCTTCAGTGCGTTCAATGCACCTACTTCCCAACCGGCTTCTGCAATGTTATTCACACATGTATAGCCATTTAAAACCCACTGTGAGCTTTTACTTTGCGTAAGGTGTGATGCTATAAATCTCACTGCTTACTGTGGCACTGGCTCTCAGGGTCCTGTCACGTCCCTTTGTCACTCCCTGAATATTGCACCTCTTGTGATGTTTTGAGGACTTTCTCTGTTAGGAGTGGGTGGGACCGGCTGGGAGTGCAGGGCGATCATGGATCATCGACCATCCCCCCGAGAGCAGCCCTTAATCGATAATCACGGTAATATCCAGCTTCCTTGTAGCTCAGGCGTGCACCGGGCAGTTCCCCCGAGGATGCGGCCCCAGCTGCCCAAGGGGCACCCTGCTCATCAACCAGCTCTTCCCTCCTCTTCCTTCCTGTTCCTTTCCACGTCTCAGTTCCTCACTCACCGACCAGTGGTTCCTGTGATGAGGACCCCAGCCGCGGATTGCCCTGGGATCGTTGTCTCCGTTCCGCTCCTGTCATTCACTCGGCATTGTGCTGAGAACCCCACATGCTGCTGCACGCGATACCTCAGTCGCATGAAATCCCAATGTGCGTGTTCACGGCACGTCCCCTGTGCACTTCCTGGGAGCGTAATTAGCCTTATATGATGGGTAAAAATATAAACGTTCCTCACCAAAAAAGGAAGTTTATGCATAGTTTAGTTGTTTAGAATTGTGAGCTTTTGGGTATAAGCATTTAGAAAACATAAAGAAGGAATTCTTATTTTATATCACTAAGATTGTTTTTGGGTCATAGTACTCTAAAATGGTTGCACTCATTGTTTTACATTTTTAATGTCCACGCCGCTGGGTTTTTGGCGTTTAAAAATTTGCCAAGAAAAAAGTGAGACTTTGTAATTAAAAGAAGCAGCAGCTCTCCAGTGGCTGTCGCATAAAACCCCTTAACCTGCCCCCCCCCACAAGACCTCCCTCAACTGGCTCCAAACTCCATTCCCTGCCCCGCAATCCACTCCCGTCTCCTCTCCACTCCCAGAACAGCTCTAGGGCTTCCAGGCCGCTGTGCCTTTGCTCCTGGGGTTCCTTTAGCCTTGAATGAGGTTCCATTCTTCCGTTAGGGGACGATTCCCTTGTTGAGGTTTCCCTGACTCCTAGTGGTTTAAAAGAGTGGTCGCCCGCTGGACTTTCCCAATAGGTGGGACCTGAGATAAAAGCTAAGAAATGAACCAGGTGAAGAAAAGGGAGAATAGAGGGACTAGTGTGGGCAAAAGCCTGGGGTGGGAGGGAGCGTGGAGGATTTGCGCACCAGCAGGCGTCGGGTAGTTCAGGAAGGCTGGAGAGAAGAGTGGGTGTTGCGTATGTGTTGGGGGTCTCTGTGGGGCTGGCCAGGAATGAGATCAAAGAGATAGGCAGGCACCTTGCAGCCCAAGTGTGGCATTCCTGTGGCATTCCTGTGGTGCCCCTGAGTGGGTGACACAGGCAGAACCCGGCCAGCTCTTGGTTGGGCACCATCAGCCTCCTTCTGTAGCCCTGCTCAGCAGCTAACCAAGCTGGGTTTTTTTCTCCAGACTTCTGGGTCCTGATGAGCTCCCTCTGGTTGCTGGGCAGAGGGTCTGGCCCTCTCAGCTCCTGGAAACTGGCTGTGTTGCTAATGGGAATGCTGTGAGGGTCCCCGGACCTCTGGTGTTAGGACAGCTGAGCACAGGTAGAGCCTGGACTCGCTCTTGAGGTCTCAGCCCATGTGAAAGTTGCCCCTCCTCTGAGTGGAATGATCTCTGGGGGGCAGCGAGTGGACAGGGGACACCCCAGGGCCAGGAGTTGCTCTGCAGTGAGGCTGAGGCCAACTGCCATTGGTGCATCTGACAAATGTCCTGTTTGCTTTCATGGTCTTCCAAGCTGAGACCCTAACCAGGAGGATAGGGTCCTGAGACCCTCCCAGGGTGGAGGAAAAGGGGACTGTGCCCAGCCTGAGCTGAAAGAGCCCCAAAGGGGAAGAGCCGGTGCCAAGGGGGCCCCACAGAAGCCTGTGTTTTCATTACTAAGCAACTTTAAGAGGAGTGTGTTTGGGTAAAGAAGGATGGTGGGGTAATAAGTCTGCAGTAATGGCTGCCATGTGGAGGGAAGGCAGTGTTACCCAGCTCCGAACTAGAAAACATGGTTTATATTTTCAACAGTTGGAGAGAGAAATGAAAACTAAATATTTGCTGCACCTGTGAAAACATATTTGATCATGATGGCAAGTCCAGCATTCTTAGTGCGGGATTCATATTTCATAACTCGTGTTCAAACAAGAAAAATGATTATAATGTTAAGTATTTCCTGAGTTTATTTTGATGGATGACAGAATAAGTACTGTATCTTTCACTCATTAAAATACAGATTGGTGTAATTTAATAAATGAACTTAATACACAGATGTTCCAGGCTGTTTTAGTAGGGTGTATATTAATCAACTTCTTTATATATGATCCTCTTTTATATTTTTTAAAGAAACTTGCAGGAGCCAAGAATTTATTAGATTTGCATGCTCTAGGACGAGGATCCGATGTCAGGTACGCGCAGGAGCGTATTAAAGACGAAACTGCCGGAGTCTGCAGAATGGCCGGGCCGCCCCAGGGGTCATCCCCAGGCTCCCGCCTGGCTCTCTGGGCTCTCTTGGAGCCTGTCCTACTCCGGGTCTCCGGTCCCTGCTGAGTTTGCTGGCTGCTGCCACTGCCCCACAGCTACTCAGAGGTGCCTGTGGAGACCCGGTGGGGAGGTGGTGGCCTTGGGGACTTCAATGGCCCAGACTGGAGAGGGGCTCTGCCTACAGAAGAGGTCTTGCACCTCACAGGGGCCTCAAGGGCCCTTCTCAGGTTCCCTGGACGCCCCCGATGGCCTCTCAAGCCAGTATCACTCTCCCTTTTCTCCCTTTCTCTTGGCAGCGTAGCTGGGGCTGTGCTTTGTTCTCCGTGTGCCGGTTCCACAGGAGGGAAGCTTGTCTCACTAACAAGACCACCTGAAGCCCCAAGCTGTGCCTCCCTCACCTCCCACACTCTGCGCACAGTCAATCCACCTGGCCTGCGCTGGACCCCTGTGTCACTCAGGCCCTGCCTCCCCACTGACAAGGTTTCGGCAGGGGATGCAGAAGCCCTGTCTCGGCCATTCTGTGCAGGTTGGGAGGGCGGGCAGTGTGAGGACACGTTACCTCTCGGGCGAAAGAGAAACGATGAGAGTAGAGACTTCATTTTGGCCCCCCTCTTCTCTTCTTTGCAGATCCTGTTGGAAAGAGACGTGGGGTTCGGGGAAGTTGTCTCTGATGGTAGGGAGGGCTGGGGGAGGTGTCTTAGGCCAGGTGGTTCATTTGCGCAGCCTGCCCTGTCCACGCTGAGTGCTGAGTTGTCTCTCAGAACTCCTTGGACACTCTTGGTAGCTCTGGAACTGGAGCTACATTGTTTGATGGACCCCACTGGGCGGAGACCCCTGCAGGGCCAGGGGCCGAGTCTCCTCCAGTTCATTTAGGCTTTTCTCCCCTTGTTAGAGTTTATCCCAGGCTGCCTCCCTTTGCCCAGGCGGATAGTCAGTGCAGGTTGGGTTGTATGGCACACGTGAGGCAAGCCTGTCACCCAGAACACGGGCGCTGGCGTCCCTCCAGCTCCCCACAGGGACGGGTGCCCCCTGGCAGCTGCAGGCTGAGCCTCCCATTCTCCCGGCAGCCCCTCTGCACCCCTCGGTGGCTCATCAATCACGCGGCAGGTCCTGCGGGTGGGTAGTGGCTCTGCTGTCACATGCCTGTTTGCAATAAGCTCCGGCCATAATCATTAATCATTCATTGAGGCTGTGGTTAGCGGCCCTCAGTCAAGTGAATGGTTTCAGGTTTTCCAGGCTAAGTGCCTCTCCAGCATCCTCCTCGGCTCTTTCATGTGCAGCCATTTGATGTGCAGGCTGGGCCGGCCACCGAGACCAGGCTTTGTTTTGGAGGCTCGGTCTGAAAGCTTCCCTCAGGGCCAGTGGAGGAGAGTTCTGGGGCCCAGCTCCACCTCGGCACAGGAAACAGAGCTTGGAGGACGGGTCTGTCCTGAGCACTTGCTAGGGCCCAGTTCTCTGCGTGGCCCTGGAGATCTGAGAGAAGGCAAAGAGATTCACTCTGTCCTCTGTTGCAAGACTCTTGGCCAGTGAGACTGAATTTATGTGGGTTGGGAGGACTGCCACTGGCCTTCAGTCTGTGTTCTCATAAGAATAGATGGCCAGTGGCTGGGCAGCTGGGGGAGGGCAGAGAACACAGGGAATTGTGGGAGCAGCGGCCACAGGTGGGAATAGCTCTGTGTGCAATGCTGCTGTGTGGTCCTACTATGTGATCTGAGCTGGCCCTGAATGCGGACTAAAGCCATTGGATAATGGTCTAGAAGCAGTGGCAGCAATGGAAATCTTTTTCTTTTCTGGGAAAAATGTGAGAAAAACTAACTTTACCTCTAACCTGAAGATGACTGTTTTCTGCAAGTTATCAATATGGTCATAGTCAGGAGCTCCCGAGTTACCTGACAAGATGCACAGTGCTGTCGTAGTCAGGAGCTCCCGAGTTACCTGACAAGATGCACAGTGCTGAGGGATGAGATGCAACCAGGGAAAGGAGGACCCGAGTTCCGCTGGACTCAACAAACCCTTCCCAAGTGCCTCCCAGTGCCAGGACCTCTGCCACAGGGAGAGGATATACCCTGAAAATGCCTGATCGGAGGCCTAGCACACTCTCCACTTGGGCCCACGGCCGCTCCTCAGCTCCCCAGGTCAGGAATCCAGTGCCTGGAGTCACGAAGGGAGGGCACTGGGGGGTGGGGGTTGTCAGCCCTGTTGAAAGGTGAAGTCGACATTGCCTTTCAGTCAGATGCTACAGAGGCTGCACCTCAGCCTCCATTTCAGTACTTTTCCCAGAAAATGTTTCTTGCCAAGAAACCTATTCACTATGTGTTCACCCACTGAGGTCCTACTTTGAACAAATAAAAGAATGCTGGGTGTTCAGAGTCAAGGGGGATTGCACCTGGCTGAGGGACTCAGAAATGGCTGCGTACAGCAGTTGGGATTTGGCAGGATCTGGAAGGGCAGGGGCTGCTTTCCCAGGCAGAAGCTGGGTAGGGAGAGCTCACCAGGTGGACGGTGCAGGGATCCTAAAGGCACAGAGGACAGTCTGAATCGTCAGTGGCCAGCATCCAGTGCTGGAGGGTGGGAGACGGGCTGGGAGTACAGGAAGCCTGCCAGGCTGAGTTGGAACCGCGCTCTGCTTCCCGATCACCACCCTGCCTGCTTCATCCCTGTGTCACCCACGCTTCTCATTCCTGCCACACAAGACGCTCTCTGTCACCTGACCAGCCACTCTCCTAAAACGTTTCTCTCTGTGCTTGTCTCACACTGTCTCTTCCACTTGGGAAACTTTTCCTCACTTTTCTTCCTAGAGAGTTTCTGTGCATCCTTTAAGATCTACCTCGAATGCCACCTCTTCCATGCAGCCCTCTCTGACTGTCATGATCTGCATGAATTACCCAGCCCCCCTCTGGAATCCCACATCGGGGAGGTGGTGTTGCTGTTCACCACTCTCTGAAAGCTGGTTCAGGGGTGGGCACTTTTCTGCTATGCACTGTCAAGGTAGCCACCTTGATTTCCTCATCTGTGAAAAGGAAAAATATTGCAAAGAATTCTGAGTGGCAGTCAATGGGAGAAATCAAATGACGTGTGTGATGCCCGCCGTGGAGGCTGGCCCGGAGCAGCTGCTGAGACCAGGGCAGGCTCCTTCCTGCTGCCCGGCCACATTCTGTCTCTAGCACCATCAGCCACGTCCAGGTGTGGCCACAACTGGGCTGTGAGACCCCCGGGGTAGATCCTACGTTTCTGGCGCCCTTGTGTCTTGCACAGTAACTGACAACCTGCTTCTGCTGCCTTCCTTCCCCATAGAGAAGGGGCAAAGCTGTTCAGGGCGATTTGTTAGTGTGGGAATCAAGTTTGTTTGTTTGTTTTTCTTGTGAGTGTTCTGATGAAGCCAGACACTTCCTGAGGTCATACAATTCTCCTATCCCTGGAGAGGGATTTGAATAAAGTATCTTCTTGCTGCACGGAAAACGAGAGATGATTAGGCCAGTGGTTTTCAAAATGTGTAAAGGACAGGAACCATTTTTTTCAAATGAAATTTTATAGGGAAGCTTAAGCTATGCAAGTGGATGAAGCATTATTTATGCATATATTGATATTTATTATTGATTAACAATACATTAAGTCAATCACCTTGACAAAAATATTTATTTTTTCATCTTAAGCATATAAAAATAGAAAAGCTTAATGAGATTGTTTTGATTTGCACAAAAATTGGGAATTAGGCCTTTTCGTGATCCGTTTTTTCAGAATCCAGTTCGTTTCCATCTTTTCTTTTGTTTTCTCAGTCTGGAAGAAGCCTTCACTCACAGCGGTGAGTGGATCCCAGTGGCTACTGTTTCGGAACGGTCTGCCCGCCACTTCAGTGCCCTCCGCTCCGGCAGGTCACAAGGGGAGCTCGGCTTTGAGGCTTCACACACATGAGCGAACCTGGTCACATAAGTCGTCAGTCTGCACGGGGTTAAAAATGCCTGTCCCACCTATCTTACCAGGGCTAAAAATATTTTTTAATATAAAATTTTAACATAAAACATTTCTGAGACCTGTAAAGTAACTTCTCAGGTCTTGAGGGCCCAGACTGTTCAGTATGAAATCACCCTCTTATACCACGGATGAGTCAACTGAAACCCGCGAAGTGACAAGGACACGACGAGGCCACACAGAGCCCACGGTGGTGGGCTGGGGTCGGAACTTAGGCCTCCTGCACCTCACCCCAGGGCTCTTTCAAGATGTTCTCTCTCCTTCCTTATTTGTGTTAGTAAACAAAGTGTTTATGTTGTTATTTGTTTTTTCATAAGTTAGATACCCCGACATTAGAGTTTGATTTATATTCGAGGCCGTCTCAGATCCCAGAGGTGAGCATGAAACAGGCTGCTGCTGCCTGGACTTACTGGCCCAAACCGGAAATCAGCCCCCTGTCCTCTCATCCCGCCGAGAGGCTCCTGCCCTGGTGATGGACCACTGGGGTGGATTCGGCCAGCCGGGCCTCCATAGTAATGATTTGATGTTTGTTCATCTGTCAGAAAAGTAGAAAGCAAAGCTGGTAATTTGTGTTAACTAAGCTCTTTCATTACAAGAACTCAAGGGAAAGGGTGGGGAACAGCACATTTTTTCGTACAGCTGTCCCGGATCCTGAGGATGATTGGTGTAGTTAGGGAGAAATTCTAATAATGTGGAGCGTATGGAATAGTTTAAGGCCAAGACGATGGGTCATTTTCCAAGTGTTCGGGTTGGATATCAAGGGCTGTGCAGCTTCTTTTCCCAAGTCTGGCCTTTCCCAGCCGGGCCCATCTCCCCCTGTGCCTCCGTGTGCAGTTGTGGCCTCTGTGAAGTCCCAGCTCACGGACAGCACCTCCCCGGTGAGCCACGGTGAGGGGGAGAGGGCCTTGGAGGGACCCCAAACTTCCCACTCTTCCCCCAGGAAAGGCAAGAGGAAGCCTTGCTCTGGAATGTGTTGGATGTTCACCCACAGCTGCTTCCATTGGTTCTTCAACCTCTCACTCCTGACCTCGGGTTCTGCTTGGCAGGTGCTCGGCACCCACTCAGGCAGCGTTGTAAGGGTGGCCCCTCTTGTCTTAAGGCAACCCTTTCTGGGGCTGTTTGGGGAAGAATGGGCTGACAGCTGCCATCAGACTCCTCCATCGCCAGGTGCGCTTCTTCCTCCTGCTCACCCACGAAGGCTTGAACCCCCTCCCAGGAGACAGGGCCTCTCCGGCCCCCGCTGGAGCTGAGGTGGGGGATGCTTGTGCCCCAGAGGATGGAGCTAAGTGTCGAGTGTCATGACGGGGTAAGTAGCTGGCATCGCCTCTTCCTTGAGAGCAGACATTTCTATGGAGCATACAAAGCACGAGGGTCCCGAGGGGACAGAATCGTAGGACAGGATCCCTGAGAAGAGAGGGGAGGAAGTAGCAGGGCAGTTTGAGGTCCCCAGATGGACTTGGCCTCCTGACCTATTTTGCCCCAGGAAAAAGCAGGCGGAGAAAAAGCCCAGTGCTGTGGGGCACTGTGAGCTGAAGCTGTTTTCTGCCCCTGGGGACAAGGACAGCCCTGGGTCGGACCATCCTTAATTAATGCCACCTAATTAGGGTGACATTAATTCTTCCCCCTTCTGCAGATATCCTCCCTTGTAAACGGGTTTTAAGTTGGGCTTTCTTAGCAAGTTTCGGACAGGATTTGAGTCACGTGCACAGAACGTGTTTCACCCTCACATGTCTGAGGACACATCTGCTGTGCAACGCAAAATTCTAACTGGGCCTCGAGAGCCAACGAAGAACAGAATTGTTTTTTTCCTTGTTAGGGAATGAGGCATATCTTTCACATAAGTAATCTTTGCTAATCTGAATGATGTTACATTTGTGTAATAGGTGCGGGGACCTGAGGAGGAAGAGGGTGAGGAGAGTGTCAACATGGGTTCTCCACGTGACCTTGAGTTTCAGCTGGTCCGGTGTGGCTAAAGATACAATTTGGGGTGATGTATTCTAACCAAACTCAAAAGAAAGTGTCATCCTTTGAGACCGACACACGCATCATTATGGCTGCTGCTGATCGCATCTATGGGTGATAAGCACCCCGCCCAACCAGTATTCTTGGCTAATTAGAAACACCTCTGTGTGGCCAAGTCTCTCAGGTATTTGGAGATGAGAGAAAAGCGAATGCCTCTTCCTTTGTTGGATTCAAATCTTCTTTCTGAGGAAGTTGTACATGAAGAGTTAAAGGCAAGCCTGACAAAATAAACAAGGATCAAAATGTTTGCCAGTGAGTCTTTGAAAAAAAAAAAGAATTGCTCTTTCTCTGAGAGCCTCGGTTGACCTTTATGTGTGAGGGGGTGGAAATGTCCCCAGGAAGTCTCACAAACCTCAGAGGAAGCTGTTGACAAGCTTCCAGCGAACAGGGCTTTTGTTTATGTTCTGCAGGCGGAGAGTAACAGATGGGCTTTGACAAACCTCAGGCAGATGAGTGCAGTCTTCAAAAGGTAGGTTTCTTACACTTTGTTTGTTTCACCGGTGGAATTACAAGCATGCTGCAGTGTTTCTGGGCACCCCGGTGGGGTCTGAGGGCCATTTTAAAGAAATTATAAAGAGCAGCTGATGGCAGTTAGGAGCCCTGTGTGTTTAGGCCTCACACAACCTTTTACCTGTGGTTTTCTTCTTTGTAAGTGGGGCAACCAAAAAGCGCTGTCTACCTCTCCGAGCTGTTGTGGAAACTGAATGGGACACTGGAGGTGTGGAATACTGTGTAGGTGAGTTGGGGGCTGTGGTGGCTCAGCTGCAGGGCCTCAGTGGGTCCACAGCAGAGTGGCAGGCTGGAGAGTGTGGTGGTAACAGGGGCTCAATCTCAGGGAGCAGAGACGAGCAGAAGAGGCTTTGTGTTGATGCCAGAGAGCAAAGACGTCCTCTGTGACTCCAGACATGCGCTGTCTTCATGTGGAGACCCACTCCTTTTTTGTTTCCCAGACTTAGAGGTTTTCTAGTCCAATAGGAACAAAGAGATGGTACGTAGGTAGACCAGTGTACTTATCTCCTCAGGGTTCCCCGAGCATGTGATCAAAGGCAACTCCTCCTTCCCCAAATGGGTTGGGCCCTGCACGTTGAACCAAGGGTGGGCAGGAGCCCTCCCCTTCCTGAAGTCCTTGCTGCTCAGTTTTTTCTATGGTCCTGGGGCAGTGGATGCCAGAACACCCACAGTGAGAACTGCCGGACGGGCTCCATCTGATGAAGCACAGAGGGCAGTAGCCCAGAAAAATGGGGCAACTTTCGAAGGTGGCTTGTCTCTTCATGGATAATTAATCTGAAAGGAAACGATGAAAGTTGCTGAATTCTGTGCAGTCTGAGCACTAGTCTTCAGTGTTCCACTGGCTTGGCCATGACCCAGGATCATAACCACTAACCTCTGTGGACCACCTGGGCAGAGGCTCTGCGGAGCCCCTGAACCCAACTCTGAGCCTACTTTGGGGCCATTTGTGTTTTTGAGAACCTTGAAATTCCTGAGCTGGGTATCTGCCTAATGGAGGTGGTCAGCATTGACCCTTTTCTCTCCTTGCCACCACCCTCAGAAGAATCCAGGACTCTGGTCCAGTCAGCTCCCCAACAGAGGTCAGAGCTGGAGCTCTCCAAGGTGCTGATGTCCCAGGCCAACTCCCCCAGAGGGCACATCACACTGCAGGTGCGCTCCCACCTAAGTCAGCGGTGGGGCCTTTCTTTGCCTCCCTTCATATGACCAGGAGGACTCTCTGATATCCTTGAGTGGGAGAAGATGGGGCTTAGAGTCTTCTGATTTGTGTGGGAAGGGGAGCCGATGGCTCTGAGCAGATCTGAGAATGTTACAGTGATATGTCTCTAAGATACTTGGAGGAGCCTGACTTGGAGGAGCCTCGGGAAATACTTTGGAATTAGCTCCCCCTGAGCCATAATTGTCCACACCAGTGTACTCTTATAAACTCGGAGAAGTAGAAAAATGCTACTTTTAGCAAGAGTCTAACATTGTCGGCCAGATTGGGTCATCCTCTTGATTGACTGTGGGTGTGACTATTTGAGTAATTAGGTCAGAGACAAGTTCTGAATTAGGGCAATCACTTTATCACTGGGGGAATCCTAAGAAGCATCATTAACAGGACTTGGTGATTACTGGGGTAGCAGGGGAGAGGAGAGAAATTATCCCTGACTCTCAAATTAATGGTTTGGGAAACTGAGTAGTTGGTAATGCCATTCACCAGGATAAGTAGCAGGGGTTTATGAGGGGGAGGATGGTAAGTTTGGTTTATACATGTTGAGGGTGAGGTGCTAATGGTATTTCCAGATGGGTTGTCCAGAAGGGGTTGGGTACATTGTTCCGGAGCTCAGCAGAGAAGTCAGGGCCAGCAATACAGATTTGGGAGTCATCTAAGAAGAGAACACGGTTGAAGAGACGAGATAAGATTAAGTCAACCAGGAACAATGTGTAGAGTGAGAGGAGGGGAGGAATAAGAACAGGAGCTTGGTGGAACGTCTATGTATTCTGGGTTTGCTGAGGCAAAGGGGCTGCTAAGTCCGTCTGCCACGGGACTCTCATTGTCTGCTCACAGGCCACTTCGCCACCAGCCTGACATCATTCCAACACCTCCTTCCCCCTCTTCTCTGATGCATATACAGTCACGTGCCACGTAATGACGTTTTGGTCACATGCATGACAGTAGTCCCATAAGATTATAATGGAGCTGACTTTCCTGTAAGAAAGGGAAGGAGTTTTGGTTCAGGAGGAATTCATTTTTCTCTGATGGGAGCTGTCTCTGCAGGGCTTAGCCACAGATTCCCCCTCACTCACAGCTCCTCAGTGTTGAGTGCACAGGTTACATCCCCATCAGTCAGCCTCCGACCTGGCTCAGCAGGGAGGAGGAACTTGACCCCCCCAACGCTAGGCATGCTGAGGTGCTCCAGCCCTCCCAGATAGAGCCTGGTGGTCATCAGAAAACACTGCTGTGCATTCTTTGTTGAGAGCCTCAGACCTTGTACAAAGATGCAGGTCCATAGGAACTAGCATACTAAATATTACGGTAATATTAATAAACGGTTTCTGAGGTAGTGCGGAGCCATCCTGTCCTTGTATGTGGGAAATTTTTCTGGTTGTAATGAGGTAAAGCATTAATAATTCTTATTTCTTTCTTCAATTCAATGTGAGAGAAAGCCCTTTGTGCCAGACGGGGTCAGTGGAACCAAAAACACAGAGGGCTCATGGGACGGTGTTTATGAAGTCTGCAGTGGTGTGCAGTAGTGTCCTGGGCTTCCACACTCCGTCGCTGACTCACCAACTCAGAGCAACTTTCAGTCCCGCAGGCTCCATCCATGGTAAGTGCCCTACCCAGGTGAGCCATTTAAAAAAAATCTTTACATCATATTTTTACTGCACCTTTTCTATGTTTAGACAAGTTTAGATACACAACTACTTACCACCATGTAGCCATTGCCTACAGTATCCAGTATAGTGACATGCTGTATAGACTTGTAGCTTATACACCATATAGCCCAGGCGTGTGTAGGCTTAACCATCTAGGTTTGTGTAAGTTCACTCAGTGATATGCACACAATGGTGAAATTGTCGAAAAAATGCATTTCTCAGAGTGTATCCTTGTTGACAAGTGATGCATGATTATCTATAGATATATAGGTCTATGTTACATAGGTGCAGATTTAGATATATTTAGATAGATTTATTTTAATAAATTGGCTCATGTGATTACAAAGGTTGGCAAGCCCAAAATCTTCAGGTTTTACCAACAGGCTAGAGACCCAGGGAAGCACTGATGGGAAAGTCTGAAGTCTGAAGGTAGTCTGGTCAGAATTCCTTCCTTCATGGGGGTCATTTATCTCGTTTTCCTCTTAAGGCCCTCCACTGTTGAATGAGGCCCACCCACATCATGGAGGGTAATCTGAATTACTCAAAGTCTCCTGGTTCAAATGTTAATATGACCTAAGAAACACTTTCACAGCAACATCCAGACTAGTGTTTCATGGAATATCTGGTCCCTGTAGCTTGTTGAATTCGATACATAAAATTAATCATTACGAGGTGGGACACCCAATGGGATCCTAATCCCCCAGTCCAGATGAGGTTAAATAAATAACAAATAAAGAATAACTTGTTCCTTCCACGTTGCTTAATGGCCCGGAGGCCCCTCCTTCTCACCCTTGCTCACTGTGCACATGCGTCGGCATGCGGAGGACCGGGGCTGTTGGTGCCCTCGTCGGGAATTTGTCTATATTAATTACTCTCTAATCGCACTTGCTCATTCCAACCCGATCCTTCTGGATTCTCCAGCCCCATGCTCACTGCAGGCCCCCTGTCCTCTGACACCCCAGGTCGGACACCCGTCTTTGTTCTCTACCTGGAGAGTCTCCTTCACATTTGATTCTGGTGTTAGATGTACTGCACCTTCCAATAGCATGTAAGGGAAGCTTCAGCTCCCACTCCACCCCATCCAGCCTCACAGGTATAGGAAGGTTATAAGACAAAAAAAATTTCTCGTTTCCATTTCAAAGTTGGAAAATGTGAGATGGAGAGGAATTGAATTACTTGCCCCAAAACATCTTTCAGAGAAAATCTTGTGCTGCCAACAATGGGGCTTTCTGCACACTCACACCATTCCCCATCTGCGTTGAAATCCTCGGTGCATTTTTCAAGCTTAGTGTCCAAGACATCTCCAGCCTAATAAGAATAAGGCGCCCTGGGCTGGTGCCCAGCCAGGGCGGGAGTGAGCAGATACGCATTCCTTTGAAGCCGGTTTCAGATTCTGGAATGCTTTCCTGGAAACCACACAATCTCAGGAGAGATTCATCACCTCCTGAAGCTGCTCGAGGACTAGGTCAGGACAGGGGCCCTGGACCCCTGAATGAGACAGTGTCTGCCTGGGGTAGCAGCTTCCTGTGTGGGGACAGCAGGATTTACTCAGAGCCAGCCTGGGCAGCTCTGGCGGAGGTCCAGAGTGAGCCCCTCCTCATCTCTCTCCCCATCCCCACCCCCATCCTCACCCCCATACTCACTGCCCCACAAAGCATGAGGGTGGGGATGTAGGTGTCGGGATAGAAGGCTCGGGAACAGAGGCACAGGCAGAGAAACTCCTCTGTAGGCGTGCACCTGGAGACAGTCTCCCATCCAGGAGCTGGGGAGAGGGTGTAGCTGCCCCACTACATAATGATACGGAGACGTCTTAGGAAGGCAGTGTGGGACGGTCGTGTGAGCACTAGAGAAGGAGTCAGGGCCTTGAGACCATGTCCTTATCATGGCATCCCCTTCCTGGCTGATGCCAGAGATGCCCTTGGGGGCCATCTTTCTATTTCTCTCACTTCAGAGATGGGGAGGCTTTATGAAGTCACAGCTGTGGCTTAAGGTCCCAGACAGGGATAGCGTCAGAACCAGAACTAGAACTAAAGCATCCCGACCAATACATTTTCCATTATTGCCTCCGTCCCTCTGTAATTTCTCTGGACCTCAGATTTTCTCACCCATCAAATGGGGGCCAGGCACATCTGCCCCCCCAAGGCCACTGTAAAAAGATCAAATACAATGACAGATGGAAAAAGGTTCTAGAAAGGTGAAAGTGGTGTCCTCAGGGAACTCTTGGATCCCAGGAGTGGCACCTACTTACTCATCCCGATCTGGGTATATTTGCTTTCCCACATCGGACAGAGCCCAGCAGGGACATAGGTCTGAATTCCAGGGTGAGGAGGCAGAGGATGACACCTGGCCAGAGATTAGAGTATGTCCCAACTGGTGTTAAAATACTGAAACACTTGCTGCCCCAATCTCCCTAACTGCTGTCCTCTGCCACTGTGGCTCTCTGCCTCCCCCTCCCCCCCAGTAATTTCTGGACTCTCCATAACCCAGGCATTAAAGGCAGACACCTGGCAGAGCAGGAGGCCTCCGAGGCCTGCCCCAGTCCTCCTCCCACCAGCTGGCATCCATTCTGATTGGTCAGTGCTCATTCTGTACCATGTATTTTGGTTACCTATCGATATGCACCAAAGCACCCTGAAACTTAGTGGCTTTAAACAACAGTGTCTTAGGATCTGTAGAAGTTCTGTGGGTTGACCAGGCTTGGCTGGACGGTTCCCTTTGGGGACTCTCCTGTGACTGCAGCCAGGTGGTGGTTGGGGCTGACATTATCTGAATGCTCAGCAGGGCTGCACCTCTAACATGGCTCATTTCTGTGGTGGGCATTGGGCGCTGGCCAGCCACTGGGAGCTCTGTGGGGCTGTCACCCAAGTGGAGTAGAGTACCTGCATTTGGTCTCTCCAAGGGGCTTGGACTTCTCACAGCACAGTAGCTGATTTCCCCAGAGCCAGTGTGTCTGAGGCATGAAGTGGCACTGATCTAGTGCCGTCTCCAGTATAGTCTACATGTCAAAACCATGAGGGGTTCTCCTGGATCCAAGGGAGGTATAGTGCCTAGATCCCCTTGCAGAAAAGCTTGTGGGTAGGAGAGATGGCTGCATTCACCTTTGGAAAATACAGCCTGTCCCAGTCACTGCAGGAACAACTCACCAGGCTGGCTCTCAGTCTGTCCGATGCCCCCTGCCCTTTCTCCCTCCCAGGCAGGTGCCCACCAGCTGCATGGGAGAGGCTTCTCCCCTTTCCAGAGTTCTTCCTTCTCCATTCTCAACAGAGAAAAGAGTTGACAGCCCTTCCTCACACTCTCACAGTAAAGCTCTCCACAGGTATTTGCATCAACTATGATATGGTTTTCCATTTACTGGCCAAATTGGAGAATGTTGTTGACCTCAGGAGCATGCAAGCGGCCAGTGTGAAATCTCACCCTCCGGGTGTGGTTGTCCAGCAGGGGCTGTACCATGGCAGGAAGCATTGCTATCGGAGGTCTTTGGGCAGACTTTGGCCCATGCCAGAGAC
Organism: Carollia perspicillata; assembly: GCA_004027735.1. Taxonomy (NCBI): domain Eukaryota; kingdom Metazoa; phylum Chordata; class Mammalia; order Chiroptera; family Phyllostomidae; genus Carollia; species Carollia perspicillata. The sequence continues at coordinate 15,507 of PVKM010017157.1, forward strand.
ACAGAGGGGTGTCATGAATGAGCCACCTGAAAGGGCTTGGCCGCCCTTGGCCAAGTCCAAGCTCCATGTCCCTGGACTCAAACACTTACCACTGTGTGCAGGCTCCTGTCTACCTGAGCTGAATTCTGGGTCTGGATAATTCCTCGTGCTGCTCAGAAAGGCTGTACTTGCAGTCACCCTCAACTCTCATCACTATCTTGAGGATGCCATTCGCCTGGTTTCCTTCCCGCACCGTGAAACGTGGGCATATCTGCAATCTCTGCCTCTGCCATGTGCTTCTTCCTAGCACTTCTCTCTGTGGGAACTTTGCCAAGCCGTCTTAAGGAAAAGAAGCTGTGTGACCTTCCATTCCACTGAGGAAAACACAAGTGGCTCTTGGTCCTGCTCCCATCCAGCCAAGCCCCGATGTGCTTTTTAACTGAGGAAAAAATCTGTTATTCATAAAGAAAAACAAAGGATGATAAATTATAGGACCTTGTAAAATATGTTGAACATGAATCCACACTTTCCTCTGGATACTTGAACTCAGAGGGACATCGGCCAGACTCTGCTGCTCACGCAGGCAGGAGTGCCAGCCTCCCTGGGTTGTTTTTCATTCTTTGGTGTGATCCCACCAAGGTCTGGCCAAGTCCGAGGGCCTCCACGGTCTCCTGGCCAGCATGTGTTATCATCTTGTCCACAATTTCATGACTTGCTCGGAGTTAGGAGCTTCATTAAGATGATATGTCTTTCTCCATGTTGTAAGTGACAAGTGACCTTCTAACCAAATGTGGCCTCATGAGATGACAGGAAAGAATTAAATGTCAGGATGCAGGATGGTAATGTTTTGATATTTATGAAGGTCAAGTGAAGGGTGAGTAATATAACAGAGTATTCCTCTTCAAGTCAGGCCAGTGCTCTCAGAAATTACTGCCACGGCTGCTCTTTGGAGCTATAGGAAAAGGGTTTTCTGTTGACTTTCCTTGTGTTGCAAGGTTGTAGACTGTCCACGGTTTGCATGAAGCCACTGGCATATTTTAAGTATACTTGGAACACTGGTTTGAGGAAAAACTGGAAAATGTCCAGAAGTAACTTGTTTTTGCCAACCATCATAATCTTCCACTCCAACCAATTATTCACGGGTTAACTGGTGTTTTGCCCAAAAGAGGTCTCAGGGGCACGGCAGCTTTGCCCATCTAAGAGGCCCTGTGATCTGGCTCCGCTGGACTTCCTGTCTCTGCACACCTTGTCCTCATCTCTTCAAGTAACAGAAGAAGTCTGGTTTCAAAGTCATCTCAGTGCAGTTCATTGGCTTGGGGCTGCTTGATGGAATGAGGAAGGGGCTTTGGGTCTCCAGGAGCTGGCGCTCTGATTGGTGTGACCCATGGGCTGGAGGCTGTTGGAGCAGGAAGTGTTGGTGGGGCATGAAGGATGCTGAGACTCACTGGGGTGGTCCCTTCCAGGTCCAAGAAGTTTGTGCCCTTAGGTCCTCGGCATCCTGGGGACTCAGGGGGCAGGGTCAGCACATAGGATGTGCATGTTTGGCACAAGGATACTTATGATGAGCAGTAGAGGAGTTTTAACTTGTGCTCCATTTGCCAAGCTTTCGATGCTGGGCTGCAACCATCTGGAGGATGCACAGCCCGTGAGTCAAGTCAGGTCCTGATTTTATAAATAAGAATATTTTGGAACATAGTCACACCCATTTGTTGATGCGTCATCTATGGCAGCTTTTGTGTGACAACAGCAGAGTAGTTGCGACAGAGAACTTACGATTCCCAAAGCCCAAAATATTTATTATCTGGCTCTTGATAAAGAAAGTTTTTTCAGACCACTGATCTAGAGGTGAGGCACCTTTTTCTAATTTGCAGAAGGTTCTGTCTGCCTGCCAAGCTACAGTTGCATCTGAAAGATTGGGGCTGTCTTTTTCTAATTTGCACAGAGGTGCCTTATGGGCTAGCAAGGCCCTAAGGAGACGATCCCAGTCATATCTCCAAGGGAGGGAGCTCAGAGGGGCCTGGGCTCACCCACAGGCCTTGTCCTGGCTCCCTGCAGGGTGCTGGAGGACTCCAGAGCTGGTCCAGGCAGAAGAACCCCAGACGTGTTGCTCAGAAAGGCTGTTTGGGGAAGGAGGGGCTGGTTGTAGCAGCTCCCCGAGGTAAAATAAATGCTTTCCTTGTTGTTTTTCCAAAAAGCTGTAAAAGAGGAGGTTTGGTTTTGGATCTTTGTCGCTGGCCACTCCATAAAGAAATGCAAACTGTCTCATGGGTTACTGAGCGCTTGTTTACACAGCAGGGCTGAGGGACACGCTTTATTTTTCTGCGGTTTTCCCTCTAATCCGAAGTGAAACATGACCTAGAGAATTCATGGGGTTCCCTTCGCCTTTTGCAGCCCAGAACCTGCCAAGGAGGTGACTGTGTTCACTTGTGTGGATATCACACACCCCAGGTAGATCTGGTCTCACACATATAACAGATCTGGTGTGCTCCACCCGGACACCTGCAGGGGCCCTCGTCCTCCCTGGGAGTCGATGGACAAAGGAGGGCTGACAGTTGGTAGGACAGAAGGCTGGAAGGGAACTCAGAGCTGTCTTGTCTTCTGACACCCCTGGTGTCCCTTCACTGAGTACACGGGAATCAGCCTCAGCGAGGTGCACCCACAGCCTCGCTGGACCAGGTGCTACCTTCCCTGGTCATCCTCTGGGGGGCAGAGTTTGGGGCCCAGGCAGGAGCCCCTCATGCAGGAAGGAGTGCTCACGGTGGTCCAGATCACAGGGAGTAGGGCCTGGTGGGAATAATTCTGTCAATAATTTCTGCATGCCCCACACTCAGTCATTTTTTAAGCTCTTTGCATTCCTGACCTTGTTGCTCTTCCCCACTGTCCTAAGAGGCTGACACCATTTCCCCACATCTACTACTTGTTATGTATAGTTTAGACATCACCTTAAAAAATGTGGCTCAATAGGACGGAATGATATATCTGACGGCCTGCACAGGTTAAAGGGACAATACAATGGCTGCTTGTTGCTGTTTTTGATAATAGAAAATAAACTTAAAAACCCTCTTCTGGCTTTGATAATGGTGCAACAACATATTTTTTTAAAAGTTAACTACACAAAATCCAAACAGGATGGCCTGGATACAGGAAAGGTCAGGAGGACAGACCTGGGGGGAGCTCGAAGCAGAGGCGAGGAGGTGTACGCGGATAGTAATGTCACAGGGAGCCACATCACATGGGACACAGAGCTTGGAGCTGCCAGCTGCCCCTCCCTGGGGGAGAGAGACAGCAAGATGACCAGGCGTGACCCCCTTGGGCCACTTCCAGGGGCTGCAGCCTCTCTTGCCAGCCCTGAGGAGACATGCTCCTCACTTCCCTTCCTCTTGGCCTTGTGCCACGAGCCTGATGCCCACACCCTGGTGGAGACAGTGGGGGTCCTTGAATTTGGCCCGGGGGTGTCAGGCATGACATATGCAACCCCAAGGTTCAGAGCCTGCTTCCCTTAGGACTGCATGCCCTGTCACCCCTGGTCCCCATGCATGCTCACACATCCCCATACATATATGTGCAGTATTATTCAGTGTGTCAGGATACTCAGTGTTGGCTAAGGAGTCTTTTGTGGGAGGGTGATTTGGTCTGTTTTACTTAACACCTTCCTCACAGGGCAGACACGTCAACTAGCCTTATTCAGCAAGTGAATTAATTCCCCTGGGGTAAGTGAGGGTGCAGCCATGCTCTTAGGACCCACTTGCCTGGGAATGTGTGTACATATGTGTGTGTGCACACCTCTGTGAGTGTGCATGTGTTGGTGTGCATGTGTGTGACCTCCTCCTGAGAACTTCGTTGGTCCTCTCTGCCTTCATGGAGGGCACTTGCATGTGACAAGTGGATCAGACATTTCAACAGAAATGAGGTGGGGTCTGAGGCCTGGGAGGGGGTGGGATCATTGGGATGTTTCCCCGAAGCCACCTCTTGTTCTGTGAGAGGTAGGGGAAGAAGGAGAGAAAGTAGACTGTGGCCCCAGAGGGCAGAGGTAGAACCTGCAAGATAAGGAGACTTGCAGAGAGGCAAATCTGGGGCCAGCAGGAGGCAGAACTTTCTAACAATCAAAGGGCAGGGTTGCCTCCATTCCCAGGGGAAGATAGGAGAGGGCGGGGACGCTCCTCAGTGATGCTGCTAAAGAGGGTTCCTGAGACGAGACCTAAGTAGCCAACCATGGAAGGAGCACATGCAATCTGGTGTCCTTAATAAAATCACTCCTCCCCTCAAAACCTTTAAAAACTCATGAATTGTTCATTTTTAGTGCAAAAATAATAAAGCAGGAGGATAGAGGAAAAGGATGGTATGCATCTGGAAATTTAGAAGCCATTCGAGGAGTGACTGTTCACTGAAGATTTGAGTGCTATCGGCGATCTTGCTCAGTCCTTGATTCTCTTCTTCAGCTCAAAAGAGGACAGCTCCTGACCAGACACCGTCCAGGCAGCCCTGATGCGTTGAAGGAGGGGTCCACAGGAAAGATGGGAGATGAGGACGGCTGGCTTAGGCTCCCTCCAAATCTACCACCCACACATGGCCCATTCCCAGCGCGCATGATGGCAGCCAGGCCAAAGAAGGCCCCCAAATGCATCCTTGCAGGGCAAACTCAAAGGCCCGCCTGATGTCCTCCATCAGCCCACCCCTCCCCCGCCCTGTGTGTCCCCATCTCCCAGACAATCCTGGTGGCTGGGTTGCAGTCCCGCCCTTTTGCTGCTGCACAAAGGGCACACTCAGGCAACTCAACAATAAAAGCAACTCGAAGGAAGACCAGCTGTACTTATAAATAAACATCCCAAGCACATTAATCTGCTAAAGGCTTTTATGAGGGGAAACATAAAATTTCAAATAAAGGGCTAATGGGAAATATGTCCGAAATGTTGGAACTGGGGATGCTCTACAGTAGGGAACTGCCCAGAGAGATCCATAAAACCGAATGGAATTAACAACTGATTCGGTTTTAAGACCCCGGCCCTCTCACTCCCACACCTGAGTTGTATATTTTATCTGAAGGGCTGTTTCATGTTCCCGAATCAGCTTTGCTTGCAAGCGAGCTGTCACGGTTTTATGGCCTCGCCTTGGAAGAGCAAGGCATGTCTTTCCTGGAGAAGAAGGCTAATAAGAGGTAAAATGCAGGGATTATGGGCTCTCCCACAAATCCGGGCTAGCAGATGCGCCTCTTTTCTGTAATCAAAATGAATATTTTTTTTGGATCCACTAGGAAGGCCCCTTAAAACAGCCTGGGAACAGGAGACATGTGCCAGGCCAGATAAAAGATTGGAAGCAGACGGTCGAGGAGAGCAGGTGTCCAGCTCTTTGGGGTACCCGCTCCTCCCCCTCTGTAGGACAGGGAATTTAAAGACTCACAAGGTGCCTTTCCTTTTTTTTTAAGTGAAAATTGGGAGATGGCATATGGTTACCATGCTCCCTGCCCAGCCCTTCACCTCTGTTCATGACCTATTCGCTTTCCCCTGGTGGGACTATGTGGACCTCTCTTTTGCATTTTTGCCTTCTTACTTTGTGCCAGGCTACTCTGGGCTGTAGGACACCCCCCAGATAAGAGCCTTTGGAGCAGTGGAAAGAGCTTAGATTGAGGAATCAGAGTGGGTTCAAGTCCCCACTCTGCCCCTTACTGGCTTAGTCAGATCTCAGGCAAGTCACTTACTTTTCATTTTCTCATTGGGAGAAAAAGGAGAAAACCGCCATCACAGGTGCATCGTGGTCATTACCTGTTTGGGCCGAGTCTGATGCCCTTGATCATGAGCAGATACTTCCCCTTCCCTGAGCCTCAATTTGCGCAGTCTATCGAATGTGGATAATGACCCCTCGCTGGGCTGTGAAAGGGATTGAATGAAATATGCTAGCAGAGTCCCTGTCCCATGTAGGCATTTGACGACTCTTCACTGTCACTGTTTCTGTTTAAGCAGAAATCAGGCTGCTCGGCAGACAGTCTGACTCACCCAAACACCACAAGGCACAAAGCCCAATAAGGGCGACACGGGGCATGCATGCCCTGCACCCTTTGCTCATGATGGAGCCCTCGTTTAATTCTAATTTCAGCCTGTCTCTGCCCCTTGGCTGCTTTTCACTCAGGCCAGCCCATAGGCTTTGGGATCATCCTATGAACTTGGCTTTCCAAGCTAGGGGGGTGCTCAGTACAGTCTAGGCATTTGGCTTGGGCCCCTGGCCCCCCCCCTCCCTCCACCCGCGGGATGTTTTAGCCTGATGCCTTAGACAGGACCTCCTGGGCTGGCTCTAGCCCTGCATCCCAAACACCAGCTCCGGGCTGCTCCACCTCCCTCAGGTGGGTCAACTTTGAGCATGAATGATTAGCGTGGGGCCAGGTGGGTACTTAAACTCTCAGTGGGACCTTTCTATAAAGTACATGATTATCTAACCAGTGTGCTATACATCTGAAACTAATACAGAACAATACTGAATGTAAACTGTAGCTGAAACAAAAAAAGAACAAATGATTAAAGATGGGAGAGGAATAAGGGCATCCTAGATCTTTCCCCTCCTGCTCTGGGGGCCAGGCACTGCTTTCGCCCGCTGCCGTACTCGCCCCAGTTTGACAGCTACACAGAACTAAGTAAACACACCTGCTAGCAGCAGTGGGCAGGCTGGCAGCCCTGCAGACAGTGCCGATGGTGTCAAGTGAACACTGCTCCCCGGGTGCGGTCTTGGGGGGGCCACCCCCTCCTCTAGGCGGGAGTCAGCTCAGCTCCCCCTCTTTGCCCGCCCTGCCTGCCTCAAGCTACTGCCCGTGGTTCTTCAGTTTCTCTTGATTTTGGGGGGTGGCATCTCCCAAGTGAGACTGAATTTATGGAAAGGTGGATACCATGGCCTTAATCTCCTTGCTCCCCCATATTGCCCACCACGGGGCAGAACTCTAATGAAGACTGAGGTAAGGGAGCCCAGACCCCACGGAGAGACCATGCTGAGGTGTTCAGCTGAGTCCCAGCTTCCTCCACCGCTGGACGTGGGAGGGAGGCAGCCTCAGGACTGCTCCTGCCTGCCGAAGCCACTGCCTGGCCACGGCCGCCCGAGGGCCCCAGGATAAGAACCAAGCAGCTGAGCCCAGTCAACCCCTAGAATCCTGAGAAGTAATAATAATAACAGTAACTGACCATCGTTTCACACCATTGGGTTGGGGTCCTTGTTGAGCAGCACTAGACACCTAGATCACTGGTCACTTAAACATCTCTTTAGGCCGTTTGTATGGTCGTGAGAACCTTAAGCTGTGCCCCTTGGAGAGGCTCAAAGTGCCACCACCAGCTGCAGGTGGGCAGTGGCTCCAGGTGGCGGCAACATCCTACCCGCCCTGCATGCCAGGCCTCAGGACTGCCAGGGAGCTTGCACTACGGGATTCCTCTGGCTGGGCCCCTCGCTGGGGGAGGCATTGGCTGTCTGGCCCTTGGGGAGCGACCCAGCCTTCCATCTCCGGCAGACCTGGGAAGATATCCAGGGCCAGCTGTGTGCTTTGGAAAGCTACTTCTCTGGTTCCTCAGCCCTCTCTCCTGTGCAGAAGTATAAGATTAACCTCCAGTTTTACACCCTGGAAATCCAAGTATCATATTAGGTTCAGTGTTTTTCAGGTGCAAGCTCTTTATTTGGCTCTTAGCAAATGAGTACCATAACAAACTCAAATATGCGGGTCCTCCAGGGGTGAATCTGGGAACCACAGGAGTGAAGGGGTTTCTAGTTACCCTCTGGCTCGCGCTCCAAGTCCGGGCGTTCCCTAAGGAATGGGTGTGAAGGCTCCGGCTACACAGTGGTCTGGGAATGGAGACTTGGAAGGGAGGACAGAGGTTCCCCGGCATTACAATGCTTGCTTGCCGTTAGCTGTCGAGCAGGTGGTCAGCAAGAAAGCAAGGAGGGGAGGGCTTTAGTAAGGGTTCGAGATACATTCTCGGCAGCTGCACTCACCGAGCAGCCCTGCTATGGACTGAGTGTGTCTCCCTGAAATTCATCCTTTGAAGCCCCAGTCCCCACAGTGATGGTGTTTGTGGATGAGGGAGAATTAGGTTATGTGAGGTCATGTGGGTGGAGTCCCCGTGCTGCTGATGGGTTAGTGCCCTTGTAAGAGTCCAGAACCCTCTGTCTTCCGAGGACAGAGCAAGAAGGTGGCCGTCTGCAGACCAGAAAGGGGGCTTGCCATTTAATCTGTTCAGACACCGAATCTGCCAGACCCTTGCTCTTGAATTTACCAGCTTCCAGAACTCTGAGAAATAAATGCTTGTTTAAGCCACCCAGTTTATGGTATTTTGTTACTGCAACCAAGACAAGCCCTAAGACCTTATTTTTAACTTTGTCTAGTGGGCCTGGCTGAACCCAGGAAGTTATCTCCTCCAGCCCGATCCCTTTACAAGTGAAGACACTTGTAGCCGGAGGACTTGCCCAGGGCCACACAGCTGTGTGGAGTACTCCCTCCACAGCGTGGGTGGTCTGCCACAGCAAGGCCTTGGCTTTGACATCAGAAAGCCATTGGCTTTTAATAGGGACTGTCCATCTACACTGAGGAAAGCAGAGAGCAGAGACAATTACCCAGTGAATCCACCAAGCAGACCCCCTTGAAAAAGAGGAATTTCTTGGCAGAGATTGGCTCTATTTAGTGATTGGAAATCCCTGATATGTGCTCAGGATTCTAGGCCACTTTGTAGGGATAAGACAGAGACATAAATAATCATGCCCCTGTTTAACAGAGCCTAGTTCACTTGCAGCTCTTGAATTCACAAGCAGCCCAATTTCAGTGACTTTGCAGACAGACTACTTAAGTTCAAGTTCTAACTGTGATACTACTAGGATGTGTGACCTTAGGTAAACCACTTAACCTCTCTGTGTCTCAGTTTTTGCTAAAGTAAAATGAATAACAGCAGTACCTCCCTCAAGGAATTTTTGCGAGAACTTTTATTTCACTCTCTTTCTATCTTAGAAAAGTTCCTGCTTATTAATTGCAGTGCTATTGTCATTATTTTTATCTGAACTTTAGTTTTCATTGTAACCAGGTGTGGGGGCTTGTAGCCGGCGGAGGTTACTCAGTGGCGTGTTTTATTTTGACAGCAGGGTGTTTAGCCGCTATGTGAATTTGAATGGTTGATGCGGCGCTCCATCTGCAGCTGCAGCGGTCTCCACCGCTTGCATTCCATACATTTATATCTCCAGCCATGCCCCTGCAGGCCCTTGGATTTGTAACTTGTGGTCTGTTAGGAAGGTAAAATGGGCAGATTAGGACAAGGCATTCATGGGTGCAAGAGTCTCTGTGAGGGAGGTAATGTCTGAAGTCCGTGAAGCCATGCTTGGGGTGCACCACGGCAGTGGTAAAGCCACCGTCGTCCTCTTCTCCTGCCGCTGTGCCCACCCCCGTGGTGGAAGTGAAGAAAGCCAGGAGAGCTTTCAACAGTGACTGCCCACAAACAGGCACACACATGCACACCGATATTTCAGTCCTAGCCCGAAGGCTGGAAAGGACCAATGACCTACCTCATGCAGTGGGGCAGGAGGAGCTCCCTTTTTTTGAAGAATGCATGAGCCTTTCTGTTCTATTCATAAGGCCTTCACCTGATTAGGCAAAGACCACCCGCACCAGGGAGGGCAGTCTGCTTTACTCAGTCTACTGATTCCAATGTTCAGCTCACCCAGAAACCCCCTCACAGACACTTCCAGGGTAGCGTTTGGCCTTGTCAAGGTGACACATAACACCCACCATCACACGCACCCTTGCAGATGCACTCCCAGTTGGGAGCTGCCCTTGCCTGTCACAGTGAGCAGTGAATGCTGGTACAGCCACGCCGACTCCTTGGCAGCATTGGCTGGTTCTGCCCCTGGGAGGGGTCGTGCATCGTGACATTCACTGTCTGGGGGCAGTTGTCCGCTCAGGGGTGGAGCTCTGTGACGAGCTTCCCACTGACAAATGGCCCGCGGTGAGCCACTTCTCTTTGCTGTGGTTTCCTCACAGGACCATCTTCTCCAGATTCCAGTGGAACCGAATGGCTGTTTTGACACCAGTCACGGTAGCTGGGAAGCAGAGGCTGCGGGCTCAAGGGCCCTTTGTCCTCCTTCCCACCTCCAAGCCGCGCTCTAAGCAGGGGCATGCGCTTCCTTGTCCTCAGGAAGGTCAGTCTCCACCGCAGGACTTTCATAGGCCCGGCCTTTTGGTTGGCGAGGCGTGTCCTCACCTCTGGTCTCTCTTTTGTACCCATCTCTCCTGTGTGTTTGTTTTGGCCTCTGGCTGCTCAAACCCCACCCTCCTGATGGCCCGCAAGGCCCGCTTCATTCTGGGGCCCAGCATTCAGAGGCCCAACGCTGGCCCACTTAAGGTGAGCTCTCCAAATGCCCCGTCTGGAATAAAGCTGATGTTGGGGTCTCCTTTGCTTATCCCTGTGTCCATTACAAGTTGGTTTGGAATTGTGGCAGGAAAAGACATGGGTTATTGATAACATCCCTCAAATTCCAAATGAGCTTTGCAAGTATTAAGGAAATCAATCTTTTATCTATAAGATGAGCTCCAAATATTGTTTCAGGTTTTCATTTGTCGTTTGGTGTTTGTCTTCTTTATATGGAAATCTAGTCAGATTGACCAATCTCCTATTTTATGCCCATTGAGGGTTTTTGTCACACTGAAAAATGCCTTTCCTCGAGCTGGAGTATAAAATATGTTTTCCTGGGTTTTCTTCAGG
>PVKM010017158.1:0-26163 GCA_004027735.1 Carollia perspicillata
GGAGAAGGCCAAGCAGCTATTGCAGGAGAATTCCCCAAACAGTTTTTCTTTTTGAGAAATTCTTCCTACTCAAGCCTTCTGCTCCATACAACCCAATTCTCCAGCCAGACCAGTGACTATCAGGGTCAATGCGTGTCACTATGCAACTCTCAACTCTCCCAAGCCAGCAACCACAGACGCCATAGGTGATCACAGCCCCTGTGTGTTTGCCTCTTTGTCCTTATTCTCCTCTCTGCGATTTCAAGCAACCAGGTCTCTCCTGGTGTTGCTTAAACCTTGTTTGGCTGGGTAGGGAGGGGGCAGTTGACCCAGCTCTCCCCTAAGGATTCTGTGGCAGGCCCATGACTCCAAGGAGTCTGTGGTAGACCCAGCACCAGCGCTGGGCACCAGGCCTGGGGCTGTAGCCACCCTGGACCCTGCACTGATCCCTGGGACCTTATTGTCCTGAAGCACTCTCCTTACCATCTGGTTTTTCAGTGTCCACTACAATTTTTTGTCTCTTATTTTCATGTATGCTGGGGTACTATTGGCTGTTCGCTCTGTTCCTCTGTATTGTGGCTAGGTTTTTCTCCTGTGTGTAGGGGGAAGTGGAAAATGCTCCCTCCTACTCCATCACCATCTTCCTCCTCTAACTAATTTTTTTAATGCAAAAGGTGAATTATTTTGTTTGAAAAATCTCAATCCACTTCTTCAGGTCATAGGAAGAAGTTTCTATTTTTAGATGTTACAGCCAATGTGAAACGTTTCATTTCCTTAATGAAAAAGATAATATACTATTGTTAAATTGAAACATTGCAAAAAGATAGAAAATAATAAGCACCTGGTCTCTTTTTCTTGCTGCCCTTCTCATTACAACTTCAACTCAAGACCTCTTGGTTTCTTGCTCCAGAGGAAATCATGGGTAATGAGTTCTCCTATGCCCCTACAGATGTGCCCATTGCATTTACATACATGTTTTTACACGAGTGGAACCCTACTCTGAACAGAGTGCAATGACTTGCTTTAGAAGCACAAGTCTAAATATATTTATGCGTACTAACAAGCTTATCCACTGGATAAATCTCTAGATGTGTCAAATGGTATTCACATTTTGAATTTTGGGAACTAGGACCGAACTGTTCTCCATGTACCACTGGGCACCTATGAGAATGGCTAACATCCAAAAAGCAAATAAAAACTGGATGAAATCCTGTAACAGAAAAAGGACATTAGGGAAAAAAAAAACTAAGGAAATCTTAATAAAGTATAGAGTTAATATACTAATGTTAAGTTCATAAATTATAAAAAATGTGCCATACTGACGTAAGTTGTTAATAGGGAAAACTGGGTGTGGGATGTATAGGAAGTCTGCACTATCTTCATGATTCTCCTGTAAATTTAAAACTGTTCTAAAATTGAATGTTTATTTTAAAACATATATGACTATATACTCCTGCAAAAATTTACAGAAGTTTCAGTTTCGCCAGATCTTCTGCAACATGGACCAGTACTGCTTTCCTTCTTTGCCAATCTGACAGGTTAAAGAAACATTGTTACATCGACTTTCCTTTTAAGCCTTTAGTTACGAATAAGCTTGAGCACCGATACATTTTTTTGGCCATTTTTAGTTGTTTATTTTTTTAAATTTAGATAAACTGCCTGCTCATTTTTTTTGCCCATTTCTCTAGCTCTGCAAATTCCAACCTTTTTCATCTTATGGCATGCATAAACTAATCACTAAAATTCTGTGGCACACCAGAAAATATACTTTTTGCCCATCTGACAAAAACAGGTATGATTTTGACTTATTCACATTTGGATGGCTACTTTTATGTTGGATGTTTTCATTTTTTAATTTGACAGTCTACGGGAAGAGAGGTCAGTGCCCCTGACTAGATAGTCAGGCACTGCATGTTGTAAACATTCTTGTGATACATCGTGTGCCTCTTGTGGGGTGCTGGTTGAAAATCACTGCTCTATTTAGTATTTTCTTATTTCTTATTGGATTGTGGATTATTCTATGTGTTCTGTACGTATTTTCCTGTATGATTCTGGTTTTCTGACAATTTTATGACTTAAGAGAACTTGACTTACTTATACTTCCTTTCCTTCTCTCCCCCACCTAATTAGTTCTCTCGGCTGAGTTTTACCACTAATTTTAGATCAAAATCTGTTAACCTTATAACTTAAAATGATATACTTATTCCTTTATTCTTTGTTTTTTCAGTATTGAAAGTGCTTTTTACTTGATTGTGTAAGATAAAATTTTTATTATTCATACTATTTCTTTCAGTTCATCTATTGTTTAATTTCAAAATTGTTATCATATGTATTTACACATTGTTTACATTTTTGTGGCTACATAAACATTGTTCTCTGAAGAGCTGCTAATAACGATAATTTTGTTACCTTTTTCATACACTTTTTGAATTTCTACTTGCCTTGATTTTCCATTTTTCTTTTCTTGTTTTTGTGTTTGCCGTCTCTTTTGCATAATTTACAATAATGTATCTGTAAATTCAGCCCAATTTCTGAGAAGAAGGAGTCAAATGGCTGGCTGATGGTCGTTTCCTCCCTTTTTAGTGGGTTACCTCAGTTTAAAGGAAAGAAAGCCAAAGATCTGGCCTGAGGCCTGTCAACTGACCTATAATGTACAGTTATGGCTCCCATAACAATGTCTCAGTCAAAATAGATCTCATATAGGAAGGTGGTCCCATAAGATTATAATGCAGCTGAAAAATTCTTATTACCTAGTGATACTGTAGCCATCAAAATGTCATGGTGCAATGCATTACTCATGAGTCTACAGGATGCAGATGTAAGCAAAGCTACTGTGCTGCTGGGCATATGAAAGTGCAGCACAGACAATTATGTATGGTACAGGGTACTTGATAATTATAATAAACAACTGTTATTGGTTTATATATTTACTATACTTTTTATTATTTTTTAAAGATTTTATTTACTTACTTTCAAAGAGAGGGGAAGGTGGAGAGAGAGGAGAGAAACATCAGTGTTAAAGAGAAACATCCATAAATTGCCTCTTGAATGCACCCCGACCAGGGACCAAACCTGCAACCCAGGCATGTACCTTGACCAGGAATTCAATCCAAGATCTTTCACCTTGCAGGATGACACCCAGCCATTGGTCAGGGAATACTTTTTATTGTTATTTTAAAGTGAACTCTTTCTACTTATTAAAAAATACAGTTCACTGTAAAACATTGTGCTGTGTTATGCTGGCAGCAGCCTCATACAAATCATGTTTACTGTGCCTCTTGGTTGTATCATTTTTCTTGCATTTGATTTAATCTCATGTTGTTTTGTACAATAACCTGCACAGGCTAGTAGCCTAGAAGCAGTAAACTATGCCATACAGCCTATGTGTGTAGTAGGCTATACCATCTAGATTTGTGGAATCACTCTCAATGATGTTTGCACAACAGCAAAATCACCCGAGGATGTGTTTTTCAGAACTATTCTCATGGTTAAGCCATAGCTGACTGTAAACAGACATTGATAAGATTTTGTCAAGAGGATAATACCTAATCTATAAAATGCCCTTTGTAACATAACCCTAGCCAAAGGATTACCTGTAATAAATAAACTCTGGATCCACAGATTTTTAAGCAAGCTCCCTGGAGAATGCCATATAAAGGAATCAATTGTCTGCAGATATAAAGTGGAGATATTCCATAATTTAAACATTCTCTACTATATAAGTAAGCCTACAAACTTCACTGAGAGACTCATTTATCATTCTGGGCCAGATGTGCACGTCCAACTTCAAAAGAAAGGACATAAAGAACCACAAGGGATGTTTCATTCTTCTCTCTGCTTCATCTAGATCTTGTATGATACCTATATCCTTAAAATTATTACTAAAACTTGCTACTGGTTAAAATCTCTAATTCATGTGAGTCTGATTTACAATCTAATCCTGTGGTTTAGCTCCATATCTATCCTATTAAACCTTCCAAATATTCTTTGTCTATAACTCTCCTCTCCTATGTACTGATTTTCTTTCCAGGCCATTCTGTCCAGCTATAAGACATGATGAATTCATTCCAGTATTAGCATAAAGGAACAGGATAATTCACCAAAAAATTAGTCTCTAAAGTATCGATTTTACAAACTAACCCATCTGCCAAAATGACCCAATACACCAAATTCATCTTATCTTCATCCCTATATTCATTGCAGTGTTATTCACAACAGCCAAGATTTGGAAGCAGCCCAAGTGTGCATCAGTAGGTAAGTGGGAAAAAGAACTACAGGACATTTATACAATGAAATGCTACTTGACTGTAAAAAAAGAAAATTTCACACTTCGTGACAGCATGTATGAACCTGCAGAACATTATGCAAAGTTAAATAAGCCAATCAGAGAAATACAAATAGTCATATGTAGAAGCTAATGAACAAACTAAACTAACAAGCAAAACAGAGACAGACTCATAGGTGGAGAGCAGGTTGAGAGCTATGGGGTGGAGGGTTAGGGAGGGGATAGATCGAGCAAAAATGAAAAAGGATTAATGGTCATGGATAATAGTGTGGTGATTGCAGGGGCAGAAGAGTGTAAGGGGGATAAATGGTAATGGAAAAAAACTGCAATGAAAATTAATTAAATCTAGTCTAGGGATTTGGTTATGTTGTACACAACTGAATAGTAATCAAATTTCATTCGCGATTGTTTTTTAAAAAATATTTTATTTATTTTTGGAGAGAGGGGAAGGAAGGGAGAAAGAGCAGAGGAAGATCATTGTGTGGTTGCCTCTCATGCACCTCCCTACTGGGGACCTGGCCTGCAACCCAGGCATGTGCCCTGACTGGGAATCGAACTGGCAACCCTTTGTTTCACAGTCCGGCACTCAATTCATTGAGCCATACAAGCCACGGCTCATTCGTGATTGTTATAATAACCACCAAGTTGACTTGTTTCTCTACAAATATTATTAGAAAATAACATCTAAGTGACTTCTTGTAATATATATATAAATTAATTAAAAATATAAAAGTATGTGAATATTTAACTGAACTGCTGTAATTTTACTTTTGGTAATTTGATCAAGGTTTTGTACAAGATCTAGATCTAAGAGACTTGAATTTTCTAGATAATAGTCTTCCTTCACCTCTCAAAATATGTACTTAAGTACATATTTTGTTAGCAAGAGAAAGAGAATAATCAGTAAGCTTACAAAGGAAAGAGCACACCCACTCAGAATTTCTCTTTGGAACAGGAACATAGGTTTAAAAATGACATTAAAAATTATTTTATTGTCATGCAGTCTAAACAAACTTACTAAGAATAAAAGCACATAAATATTTCAACTCTATTTTAAACCTACCTAGAACCTCACCTCTTATTGAAAATCAAACACACGACCTTTTAAACATACTATAGAGTTAAATTAACAAAATTTGAAGTGCATACTTTAAAAATACATCTGGTCAGCTCACAGAATTGGTGGATTTTGGTCGCAAATTAGATGAACAAATGAAGGCTAAGTGAGATGCTAAGTGAGATGAAGGGGAATGCCCAGGGAACCAATAGTGATGGAAAGAAAACTGGGACTCAAATCAATGGAGTGGACCAGAAGGAAGAAAGAAACAACCAAACAGAAAAGAATGAAGAAACAAGAATTCAAAAAAATGAAGAGAGGCTTAGGAACCTCCAGGACCTCTTTAAACGTTCCAACATCTGCATGATAGGGTACCAGAAGGGGAAGAGAAAGAGAAACAAGTGAAAAAGTTATTTGAACAAATAATAAAGGAGAACTTCCCCAATCTGGCAAAGGAAATAGACTTCCAGGAAGTCCAGGAAGCTCAGAGAGCCCCAAAGAAGTGGGACTCAAGGAGGAACACCCTAAGGCACATCATAATTACATTAACCAAGATTAAAATGAAGGAGAGAATTCTAGAAGCAGCAAGAGATAAAAACACAGTAACCTACAAAGGAGTTTGCATCAGACTGTCAGCTGATTTCTCAAAAGAGACCCTGCAGGCAAGAAGGGGCTGCAAAGAAGTATTCCAAGTCATGAAAGGCAAGGACCTACATCCAAGATTGCTCTATCCAGCAAAGCTTTCATTTAGAATGGAAGGGCAGATAAAGTGCTTCTCAGATAAGGTCAAGTTAAAGGAGTACATCACCACCAAGTCCTTATTATATGAAATATTGAGGGGACTTATCTAAGAAAAAGAAGATAAAAGATATGAACAGTGAAAGGACAGGAAACTCACAGTTATTAACAACCACACCTAAACCAAAAACAGAAACAATCTAGGCAAACAACCAAAGCAGGAACAGAGCCACAGAAATGGAGATCGCATGAAGGATTAGCAGCAGGGGAGTGAAAGGAGAAGGGAGGGGGAAAAGGTACAGAGAATGAGTAGCACAGATGGTAGGTAGAAAATAGGGGGAGGGCAAGAGTAGTGTGGGAAATGTAGAAGCTAAAGAACTGATGACACATGGACATGAACTGAAGGTGAGGAATGTGGGTGGGAGGGGGTATGCAGAGTGGAGGGGAATGAAGGGGGGAAATGGGACAACTCTAACAGCATAATCAATAAAATATAATTTTAAAATATATTAAAAAATAAACTACCCCCCAAATACATCTGGTCAAAATGCATGTGAGAAATAAAGGGAACTCATTAACCCCTCCAAAATACTGTTTATTGACTATACTGAATAAATATTATTTTCACTTCTTTTTTAGAAAGATTTTATTTATTTATTTTAAAAGAGAGGGAAAGGAGGGAGACAAAGAGGGAGAAAAACATCAATGTGTGGTTGTCTCTTGCGCATCCCCTACTGAGGACCTGGCCCACAACCCAGGCATGTGCCCTGACTGGGAATTGAGCCAGTGACCCTTTGGTTTGTAGGCCAGCGCTCAATCTACTGAGCCACACCAGCAGGGCTTATTTTCACCTCTTGAATATTCAAAAATATTCTATATAAATTAAAATGTATTTGCTATGGAAAAGAATACGCCAGAATTCAAGAGAGAATTAAAGCACTTAATGTTAGTTTCCTTAAGGAAAATATTAATATTTATCAAAACAAGTCAATCACAAATTAGAATATTTGGGCAATTCAGTGAATTTAGATTTTGAAAATTGATCCCTTAGTGAAGTACTTCACAAGAAATTGATTTTCAGCAAAATGGCCATTAGGTATATTGATTACCTATAATTCTGGGACATTTGCTTTGCCTTGAGTTTCATAATTAATATCAAGAGGTCTTTTTTGCTCATTTTATTTTATTTTTAATTAATTTTTTTTCAATCATAGTTTACATTCAATATTATTTTATATTAGATTCAGGTGTACAGAATACCGGTTAGAAAGTCATATACTTTATTAAGTGTTCCCCTTGATATTCTAGTGTCTAACTCCTACCATACATATTATGTAATATGTAATATTACAACATTACTGACTATATTCTCTATGCTGCATTTTACATCCCATGACTATTTTGTAACTATCAATCTGTGATTTTTAATCCTTTCACCTTTTCCACACAGTTCCCTTACTCTCCTTCTCTCTGGCAAGCTTCAGTATATTCTCTGTATCTATGAGTCTGTTTCTGTTTTGCTTGTTCATTTATATTTTTCTTTAGATTCCATATATAAGAGAGATCATATGACATTTATCTTTCTCTGAGTGACTTATTCCACTTAGCAATTTAGCATAATACAGACTAGGCCCATCCATGCTATTGCAAGTGGTAAGATTTTGTTCTTTTTAATGGCCAAGTAATATTTCATTGTATATATGTACCACAGCTTTTTTATCATCTACTGATGTGTGCTTGGGTTGCTTACATAGCTTGGCTATTGTAAATAATGCTGCAATGAACATAGGGGTGCCCATTTTTTTTGAGTTAGTGTTTTGGCTTTCTTCGTATATATACCCAGCAGTGGAATTGCTGGGTCATAAGTTCCATTTTAAATTTATAGAGGAACCTCTGTATTGTTTTCCACAGTGGCTACATCAATCTGCATGATATTGAGAAATTTTTATGGTGAAAAGCCATTTCTTATTAATCAACACTCAAAGACCCACTTGCATTTGACACTTGAGAATCTTAGAGATAATTGCAACTGCTAAAAGTTCATGGCATATTGTGACTTACATTTAAAGCTTCATCCAAAACTTTGCAAACAAAGATTGTTTCCAATATTTTAGAATTTGACTGTAGAATTCATATTCTAACATTTTTTATTTATATATTTTATAAATCATATAAACCATATAAACCATAGTTGAATCATTTGTAGGCCCATTACACTCAAATACCTCATTTGAACATGGCAACAATTCTATTGTAAAGTAATAGCTTAAATTATTCTTAGGTTAAAAATTAGAATCTTGATGTTAGGGAATTTCAATGATTTTCCTAAGACTCTTTGAGTCAGTGGTAGCAGTGGCAACTTAAGTCCTAAAGTTTAGTTTCCTGAAGAACTTGTAACAATTCATATGTCTTTATATTACTTATTATTCTGAACCATTTGTGATAATTTATTTTAATCAAGAATTAATTTTTTTCCTATTATAAAAGTATTACACATACAGAAATTCTATAAAACTAGGTACAATAAATAATAAAATGAACTCAAATGTATTCATAACAGAACTTTAGACAAGTATGATTATATACTTTTAAAGTCCCCCAATTAATTCTCTCTTAACACATTCCCTTAATTTCTCCTAACAAAAATATTGACTTTGAGTTAACAATTCTTATTTTTTTATTGTATTTTACCATTTTTTAGTGTTACTGTTTTTCAAGTATATATGAATAGATTCATACTATGTGGGTTCTTCTGTGACTTTTCTTTTATGCAAGTGTAAGCTTTTGAGATTCATCCACATTAATGTTTTATAACTGTGGCTCATTCTGTTCACTGCTATAAAGTTTACTTTGAAATACCAATATTTGCGTTTATCTCTTATTATTATAAACATTTATTGCAGTTGCTTCCAGTTCTAGATCTTCTTAAAAATATTTCTTTGCTTGCTTGCTTGATTTTCTATAATAAACTATGAAGATTGTCATGCATATGGAGGGGCTCCCAGCTACGAGAGTTTCTCGAGGACTTCTAGAGCGACATTTGAAGAATACACTCAGAGTTCTTACCAAAGACCAAGCATTACTGTTTGAACAAGTGTTTCATTTCACTCGCCTGCACTGATCAGTGATACTTGGTATACAACTAAAAATGAATATGACACTGATGGAGAAATAGCATGTGTGTATTAATGCATGTGTGCCTGTCCTTTCTCATGAGTATTTGTGTTCCTCATCTCTTCATCTTGAAGAAGACTCTACTGTGCTGCATTGTAATGTCTTTAGTATCCCGAATCATTTAGAATAAAACTTACATTCCAAATTCTGCTTTCAATAACAAAATATGAACAAAATCCTTCTTTCCCACCAGCAGAAGTGTATTTTTGGTTAATTTTTTAAAAACTGAATGATAGGAAGCTATTCTGTCAAGGACATTAAAAACTGAACTTGTAGTGATTTCTATCATGGAAGGGCAATACCCAGTGTAAACTCATCCCACCTGAGAAATGAATAAATTTTCACTTTAATTTATTTGCAATGGAATCTTTGACCCATCAACACACACATACTTCTTAGTCCATAATTTCTGTAACTGGAACAAAAGAGCCAAAGATATATTTTATCTGCAGAATTATCTTTTACCATGTGTGTTTGGTATTGTAATATTCTGTCACTCACCACCTTTCAGCAGATTGGTCTATGAAATAAATCATGAATCTACATAAAATGGCCCCTAACCAAATAATGCAGCTAACTCATGACAGCGGGTCTACTGAATGTTATGAAAACACCAGGCTTATGTTGTGATATGTCCAAGGACAGTGTAAATCCCATTAATTAAATATAAAAACTATAAATTATTACAAATATAGATGATCTATAATACTTCCTTACAAAACGATATTTGAATATTTATACATCCTGACTTTTTGGGGGGAGTTTAAACATGACAAGAACAATTGTCTTTGTTATCTGAGCACTTTAGTGAAGGCTCTAGTGGAACAACACCTGGCATCCTGTCCCGGGAAGGGTAACTTACACCATCTAAATAATTCATGTCATCTTATGGGCATTTTTAGTGATTCTTATGTATAAGGAATTATGTATGAGATCTAATTCTTAATTTCAAGGAACTTGTAATGAGATGAGAAAATGAATCAGATACATATAAAACACATTAACATATAATAAATAATGAAACTAATAAATCAACTATATTTCTCTGAAGTGATATTTTTAGAAACTCGAGATATAAAAAATAGACATGAGTGAAATATTTAAAATTCTCACCACTGTAGATTTTCTACCCTTATATTTATGTTTCAAAACCACCAGATAGAAAGGAAGATTTATCAGAGTAAGCTCCCCAATCCTGTTGTCACAGGTAATTTTTCCTTGCCTCCATCAGGATTATTCCTGGTCAGAGGACGGGATGTGGAAATCCTAAAGAAGGAAACCATTAGGGAGGTGGAAGATCCCAGGCTTCACACATAAAAGCAGGAAGGCCAATCCTCCAATGCAGAGTTTAATAGACAGTATTAAAAATTCATTTCATATTTTTTCAATCTATATTCTGAAACAAATTTGAAAAACAAAAGTAGAATGATTTTGTGCATAGAACCTTGCTCTCTGTGCTGTGCCCATATTTTTCAATGGGCATGTGATACTCTGTTTCAGCCTCATCCCTCCTTCACGTACCCGATCCCCTGTTGTTGTCACCAAATGTTTGCTGTTATTGACAGTCTGTGTTGCATACCCTTACGCTCTCCATTTATCTACAACCATAAGTAATTCCCTAGAATAATTTTCTTGGAATCTGTCAAAAGAGTTTTAAAAATCCCTATGACTTAGTAATATAAACAATTAAAAGATCCTCCAAAAAAGCATGCTGGAAGTCAGTAATTGTTTATCGTTAAACAATGTTACCAACTTTTTGAAATAGGTAAATAATAAGCTCATTATTTTTTAAAAATCTCCACTCTGATTCAAAGGAATCAGAGTAGCATGGTGAAGAACTGGATTAGGAGGCTAAATAAAAATATTTTATTCCTTTAATTTGTGCTCATGTCTGGCTCTACAACACATGTATCTTAATTGCCTTGTCGATAAAATTGAAATGAACATATCTGCCCAGGATGGCAGTAATAAATGTGTAAGGACAGAATTGTGAATACAAATGCCTCATATAATGCCTGATACAAAATGTGTGCTCAATAACTATTAAACTATGGATAGATAGATGATAGATAGATAGATAGATAGATAGATAGATAGATAGATAGATAGATAATGTAAGAAAAATCTTTAATAAACATTTATTCCCTTTGACCCAGAAACTCTACTTCTGGAGATATTTTCTAACAATATAATCCTAAAAGCAGAAACAAGTTTATTTACAAAGAGTTTTATTGACGCCCCAAATCTTGTAACAAAAACATTAGAAACAACCATAAGGCCCCAAAATAGACAAATTATTTTGTAAACTTCAGTTCATTCATTTGATATATATTATACAGTCTTTAAAAGTGAAGTTAACAGCCCTGGCCGGTGTGGCACAGTGGACTGAGTATCAGCCTGCAAATCAAAAGGTCACTGGGTCAAGTCCCAGTCAAGGCACACGTCTGGGTTGTAGACCAGGTCCCCAGTAGGAGGCATGTGAGAGGCAACCACACATTGATGTTTCTCTCCCACTCTTTCTCCCTCCCTTCCCCTCTCTAAAAATAAACAAGTAAAATTTCAAAAAAATAGAGTGATATTAGCAAGTACTTATTATAACATCATCATATTATGATATAGCATATAAGAAAGCATAGTATCAACACTTTAAGAACTAAATAAAGATTATTCATTGAAAAAGAAACATGCAGGATGAACACCCCAAAGCATAACAGGAATTGGTTTTGTATGATGAAGCTATGGATGACTTTTACTTTTCTCCCACGTCTATATTTTCCAAATGGCTCTGTTTCAGTTATTAATTAGTTCTATAATAATAAAAAAAGAGCTGTTGTCATCTTAGGTATGTGTTTTATCTCCCCAACAAACATACATTTCTTGAGGGCAGAACCTCTGTAATTTGCACCTTTAAATCACAACATACTGTTATGCCTAAATTAAGTGCCCACTAAAAATTTTCCAAGAGGACAATGGCTGATAGCTCTTCCCTCTTGATTCAAATACTATCTAGGACATCAAAAGGGGAACAATGTGAATCAATCTGTTTTGTTTTTAAATCACATCCAAAAGAGTCCACACACATACCAAATTACAAGGCTCAAAACTAAGCTGTTATAAACTGTTTTGAAAGAAAATATTTAAAAAGTCAGTTTGCTAAAGCTGTGTGAATAATGTAGCATGTGTGAGATCTGGCACTAACTCATCCTCTGATAACACCAGACTCCCAGGAGAAACCATTGCTGGTCTTTTCCCCACTTAAGGGAAGAAATATCATCTCTGTCTACTGAGGAACTAAAAAATGAAGTGAAAAAGAGTTGGTTGAATATTTCTACCGAAAACCCAACACCATGGTTGATAGTAAGACATGGTCTCAAAGCCTCCTATACTCTGTCCCATCTGTTAAAATGGCACGGTGCCTAACCTCCAGATGGTATGCTGGCTTCATAGGACAGAGGTGCCAAAAGATGGCTTTAGAAGACATTGTTAATACCACCCCCTTGGGCTCCCACCTTGGTAACAGCTCACCCTTGTTGGTGTCCCTGTCATATCTGACACTGCTTTCATAATTTCTAGAAATAAGTGGTTACAAATATTCACCAATTGACTTCCTTGAGCTGCTTACCAGCTCCAAAAGCTAAAAAAGAATACCGAAGTGGGAGGGAGGGAGGCCGAAAGTGTCCAGACCTTGAAGCTGCCAACACTTACGGCTTGTGCCCGAGCGCCATTAGGATCATGTGCTATGTCTCACTCCATGATATAAGGGTGGAACGTATAGACACTGCTCGTGAATGCTAACCAGCCTCGGGGAGAAGACAGCAGCTCTGTTATGTGGAAGAGCTAGTTTATTGAGTCCACTCGTGTGAAAGAAAAAAAGGTTGCTCTAGTGATTTAAAAACTAAAAATAAAAACAAGCTTTTTCTCATGTAGTCAATGAAAGAAAAGAGAATTCCAATGTGCATTTATTAATAGCTTAAATATTTTTCAAAACTCTTGTGCTAAATAAGCAGGAATAAGCATGGGTCCTGTCAAAGGATAACAAAAAAAATTAAGGACAAGTCTTTCATGCAAAAGACATATCACTGATGATTGTTAACTCATTAATTGTGTGACCAGCAAGGTAGTAAAATTGGTTCAAAAACCATTTGAGGAACTAGTTACATAGACATTTTAAAATATGACCATTAGTTGTCTAGGTAAGAAACGATGCTTATTCATTTTCCAATAGGACAATAAGACCACAACTTTTGTATGGGAAAAGAAATCTTCATGTGTTATGTAGCTTCAGAGCTATATTCTCCAAGAGAATTAAATAATCCAAGAATGGACTTAACCAAATGTCTCAGTTCCAGGTATGCCATTGAAAAAAATACCTTGTACTCTCTTTTGTCTTATTTCCAAGTAAGATAATGTTTTTGAACTATGACTACATCAGAAAAGGATCACAGAAAGTTTATTTAGGTTCAGTAGAAAAGGGGTGGGTTCCCACTTCCCTGGATTGCAGACACCTTGTACTCACAGGCAGTTCATCTCCTTTTCTAAGATTCTCTGGCCCCTGATACCCACAATCACCAAGGGGTCACTTGTATTTCATTCAGAATCTTTTTATCCTACTGTCTTTTATGACTTATTCTTATCTCAGATCTTGAGGTCCCCTCATCACACATATAAAACCAAGCTAGTATAAGCATTTTCAATGTAATTTATATAGAAACAAAATATTTCGACATAAATAATATATAGATATTTGCTGATTGCATCCAGAGCACACATCCCTTTTCATCTGTCAACTGCTCCGCTAACTGCTCTACTCTAAGATTAAAAGGACTTGGAAGGGGTCTTAAGCCCTGTGGCTGCTACATAGAATTCAGATATATAATAAATCTGCCTTCCACATTCTCAAGTGTGTGTGTACACACATACACATATACACACAAATCTTGTGTAAATACACACATACCTACATGAATGTGTAAGTGTCTGTATGTGGCCTTGTACTTATTTAGAGAGCAATTCTAAGATTTTGATTTTTCGTACTTATATGAGTTCAATCATTCATTCATTCCTTTGTTCCACTGGGCACTACTTTCTCAGTTGAGTATAGCAGTCCTCTTTTATTTGCAGGGGATATAGTCCAAGACCCTCTGTGGATGGTAACTAATCCAATATGCAGTAATTTTTTTCTTATAAATGCATAACTATAACAAAGTTTAATGTATAAAATAGGCACAGTAAGATATTAACAATAATAATAAGTAATAAAATAGAACTATTAGAATACTGTAAAAAGTTATGTGAATAAAATTTATTTTGCTATTCCCATATTTATTTTTATAGGTCCCTTTACAGCAAAATTCCATTAAAAACTCTAGTTTTCTAAACTGGAAATGTTCATACAATACTCTACACACTTCTTTGTGTGTCTCTTCTAAGTCTTCTAAATTTAAAATAAAGGAAAAAAAATGTCATCATCCCCCCTGGGTTAAGGTGTTTCTTAGACCTAAACGGACAATAAATTCCTAATTGGAGAAGGTGATTTCCTGTTCTTGACTTATTTCTCAGCTGTTACAATCATTTATAAAAGAGATTAAGAAACACTTTTGACATTCTCCTGTGGCTTCCAGATTGCTACGTAGCTATCCATCCTCTGCACAGAAATCGAATGAATGAGTTACTAGCATTTGACAAAAGAACACATCCTCTTGGGAAAAAAAGCTGGAAAACAGTTGAAGGGAGCACTACAGTGTAATCTAGTTAGTAAATAATAATGCAAACCACAGTGCAATAGCAGTGAAAAGGAGAATGAATTGGTTTGCCTGATGAGATTTCATAAAACTTTTGGCACAGAACAGCTGGGAAAATTACCTTGCTTATTCATAATAGCTAAAACATTTTCTATTAAGAAAAGCATAAAGAAAATGGAAACTTTCTGTAGCGCTCTAATAGGTTTATTTGCTTTGCAATTTTTGCTTCACCCCGTTTTTGTAAAAGCATTAATTATTGTAAGACACCAGGGAACCAGGTAAATTTACCTAAGTTACCTTTGTAAGTTTTCATGTACAAGGCAGGTAGGAAACTGATTACTTCTTACAAACCATAGGTATTTTCCTGCACCTCCCCAAGGAGTACAAGTTGACACATTTGTTCTTGCAAAGAATGTTGTAATTGCACAAGTACTTCATGTTAATTTGAAAAACTGGGGAAAACATGAAAAAAAATGCTATTTGCCTATAAATTAAACACCCAGAAAGAACCACTCAACAATTTGATGATCTCCCAAACAGCTGTAATGCTTACATATGCACACGAACACACAAACACAACACACACTCATGTATGTGAAAATAAATCCCTCAAGAGATCACTCTGTAGTTTCCATTATGTACTTCGTTTATACGCTCTTCAAGTCCTTTTGTATCGGTAAATCACCTATATGTTTACTAAATATATGTGTGTGTCTGTTTATGTGTGTATCTATAATATGTGTACACTCCTTTCAAACTTAGAAGTTAAAACTGTACTAGAAATCACTAATATTTCTGAAAAATAGTGACTTTGCTCTTGAAGTAAAAAGGATTCACTCTCATTTTGAACAATTAATTCCAAGCAAAACCAAGGACTAAACATTTTTTTAAACCCCATGACCTCAAAAGAACCATTGTATTTTTGAAAAATCAAACCAAATATTTTCCTTAGAAATATACTCAAGTAGAAGAATAGATGGATAAATGTATATACAGAAACAACTTTACAAACTATGATAATTAAATAAACATTTTAAATAAATCTAGTATCCTTAGTATTTTTAGAATTTAAAAGAAAAAAGAGAGCATGTGGCCCTGGCTAGTGTAGCTCAGTGGATTGAGCACGGGCCTGTGAACCAAAGGATCACGGTTCGATTCCCAATCAGGGCACGTGCCTGGGTTGCAGGCCAGGTCCAGTTCCCAGCAGGGGACACACGAGAGGCAACCATACATTGATATTTCTCTCCCTCTCTCCTTCCCTTCCCCTCTAAAGAAAAATTAAATAAAATCGTTTAAAAAAAGAAAGAAAAAAGAGAGCATGTGCACCGAAGGAATTATTGACACTTCTAATAAATGTTTTTTTACTCTAACAGATACTGGTTTCTAAAATATCTCTAAAATTAAAATATATACATATGACAATATTAAAGAGCTGGAATTCTTTATTATTTCACAGGATCTAATGTTAAACATTATCTTATCCTGATAAAGATATTAACACACTCCCACATTTTTCCAATATATTTCCCTCACCGCCTAGTGTCTGCTTACTTTTACAAGATTTATATTCTGTTCTCTTGTGATAATTCCTAGTTATCTATCCTTTGATGTATTTTTAGATAAACTGTGCTCACCAACTCTGGGCAAGACAGCAATGCCATCAAAAATTTTATTTGCATGCCTCCACTTCCTACTCCAAAGACTCGGAGCAAAGTGACATGCGTCAATCCAGGGCTGACACAGGGAAAAGACACCATCTGGTCCTTCGGTCTCTGTCTTCCTGCCACAACGACGATGAGGCTGTGTGCTCCAGATGGTCCTGCTACGGACTGATGCAGCTTCTAGAACCCAGGCCCCTGCCTATAGATGGCACCCAGGCCCCTGTCTGTGCACGGCACCCACGCTTGCTTTCAGAGATATGTTCTATGAGAGAAAAAGAAACTTTGGCTAAGCCTCTGGCATTTAGATATTGTTTATTACTACAGCACAACCTAGCTTGTCTTGATTAATACAACACTCGTTTTAAACCACATCTTTTCGAGGTCTTAAATTAATGTATCTCTTGATAAGCTAGGTATTTTTCCAGAAATCTTCCCAGTTATCCTATTTCCTGACTTCAGCCATGCTTACGGAGGTCTTTCAGTCGCCTTTATAAAGTTAGTTGAGTATGAAGTCATGGGCTCATGCTTTCTCCCACAAGTGGTAGAGATGGATGGTACTGACACCTGTCTTTCCGTGGAGAGTGTAGCCCAGTAAGAAGTCTGAGGACAACCTCCAGTTTTTCCTTGTGCATTATTCTCTTTTTCTGTTTGGATTCTTATACAATCTCTTCCTCTTTAACTATTAAATTCAGTAATTTACAATGCTATGAGTTGTTTTTGTATGGAGCCTGAGTCTTTAAGATTTTGAGATTCCTCTCTGTATTTCAGAAAAAAAAATTCTTATACTATAACTTGGATTATTTTTTCTTTCCATTTTCAGGAATCCTATCCTTCATCCTTCTTACATCTCTATCATCTTAGCAATAATCGCTTTCATTTCATTTTATTTATCTTTTGCCTCTTACTATGTCCATCATACTTTTAGCCACCCTAATTCTATTTTTGTTACTTTAAGTGTGAGTTTCATATATGGACTATTTTCATCTTTTATGCTCCCATTGTACTCTTTGTTTTTTAGTTCTACCACTTCGTTTTTCATATTTGTATATGGTTGTATGATCTCTTTCCAGAATCTTTTCACCTGCTCTTTAAACTCCCTTTTAAAGAGCAATCAGAAAAATGTTACATGTGTATCTGTATATATAGTAGAATACTATTCAGCAATTAAAAAGAAGGAAACACTGCCATGTGCAGCAACATGCATGCAACTTGAAGGCATTATGCTAAGTGAAATAAATCAGACAGAGTAAGATCTTACTTACGTTTATAAGTGAAATTAAAAAAATTAAAACCAATCTTACAAAGAAAGACATCAGATTTGTGGTAATCAGAGGTGGGAAATGTGGAACTTGAATGAATGTGGTAAAAATATGCACACTTTCAGTTATAAGATAAATAAGAACTGAGGTTGTAATATACAATATAATGACTGTGTGGTATATTTGAAAGTTTCTAAGAGAGTAAATCCTAAGAGTTCTCATCACAAGAAAAAAAACATTTTTAAAATCTATATAAAATGATGATGTTAACTAAACATATTGTGGTAATCATTTCACAATATACATAAATTGCCATTATGCTGTATACCTTGAACTTACAAGTTATATATGTCAATTGTATTTCAACAAAACTGAAAGAAAAAAGAAAATAGTTTTGATAAAGTAAATAGCAAAAATATTAACAAAAATGCCAATTTGTATCTTAAATGTGAAGACATATAAAAATATATAATCCTGCTCAAGTTAGTGTCTAATAAATGCATATTTTAAGGAAAATGTTCCACGGGTATTATTGCTATGTTCTTCAAAATATCATCTTTCATCCCTAAAAACAAACAAGCCAAAAAAGCAATCATGTTGCCTATAATTTATCTGAGACTAGTGAGAACTATTTCTTTGCCCCCCCCCCCTTTTTAGGAAACTCCTCTGTTCATCTTATAATGTACTTTTTAATTAGCTTTTATTTATGTTCTTTTCACACTTTAAAAAATTGTCTTATTTCCTGTGGTTTCATTAAGCTAGGCAGAGTTAGCAATAAAAATGTTTTACCAATAAGGCTTCTCCGGCAGCCGCCTTTCCCTTGCTCTGATGCAGAGTGAAGTGGGTTTCTGCAGAGACATCTCCTTGTTCTTTAAGGCCTGTTCTTGACCATAAAATGTGTCGTGCTACTCTGTGTTTTGGGGTTACTGCAACTCCTGTCAAGAAATATGTACCCCGACAAAAGATCTTGAAAGTATCTATCAGTTCTTAGGACCATTACCATTTTCAGTTTCTGTAGTGTCACTGATCAGATACAATATAAAATGTATGATTCAGGGTTTGGCCATTTTCTTGTTTCATTGAAGGTTGACTTATTCATTTTTTTCCCTAGTTTTTCTTAAGTGGGAGGAAGGAGTTGTGGAAGGGCAGCATTTCTTCTTCCTGGGAGGACAGCAAGATGACATTTCTCACATTCCCATGCGTGTAAAGTATGGTTATGTAGCTGAGTTCCAGACCATGAGATAGAAGAGACAGTGACGGTCACCATTCCTGGGCTGGCCTAGAAAACCTCCCACGTACCATCCGCTATGCTCTTCCCTATCCTGCCGCAATGTAAGGGGCTGTACGTTGGAGTGGAGCCAAAAGACCCAACCTAGAAAAAAACTGGGCCCCTGATTGGTAGGAAGCCGCCTATCAATCAGGAATGCCCATGTTGTTTATATGACTCTGGAGCACATTCCTATTCTGTTAAGTCACTGAGGCATGGAGATGTATATAACAGCTAGCATAACCTTAACAACACAGGACTAGAGCAAAATGGTTCATATGAAAATCTTTCAAAGTTGTTCTTATGAACCAGGTGAGGTATTTTAAACTATCCCATCTATGAAAAACAAGAAGACACAAACCAGGGATTGCCAATTTAAAAGCACACAGAGCCTAGGCAGATAATGTAATAGAGTAAGAAAAGGCAGGCTATCTGAAAATATCAATGACCACATACATAATAAAGATTTCTATCTTTTAGTTAAACTATCCTATGCAAACATGCAAATAATTCAACCATGGATTTTAAGATTATGTTTTAAAATAACATTTAAAAAACAGAAATTGAAAAAATATTTCTAATTTTTGAATTTTTCTTTCATTAATGTCAATAATGACTTTAACCAGAAACCTTAAACATTTTCTTCTATACCAAGATATTCATTTATATCTCATATAAAAATTATGATATGCAGTAAGTAATTTATCCTTAAAAATATTAACTGAGAATAATATTTATTTTTATTCTGTTTCATAAGGTAACACAGCTGTTCACAAAGATGCATACTTGAACATGGAAACAATCCATGAATGTTCCTTTTTATGTTTAGGTTAATTACTTGCAAGATATTCCAGAAACCTGGTATTCCAACAGTTTCAGACTTTGTTTTCAGTATGAATTTGCCTTTCAGTTCAGCAATTTACAGGTATATTGCTTCATTCATACCATCAATGTCAACTGAGAAAAAAAACGAATCAATTCGCTTCATTTTCATAAGATCTGCAACTCTATAATGTTTTTTACAATTTAATATTTATCGACTTCGAAATATAATTCAGTGTAATATTTTTATTTCTCAAAACTGACTTCAGAATAGAAAAATGGGCCAGAATTTTTTTTGTAAAATAAATATTCAAAGACAAACTTTGTGGACTAAATGGTAGCTCCAAAGACATGTGCTAACCACTGAAATCCATAAATATTTACCCTATTTGGAACAAGTGTCTTTGCAGCTATGATTAATTTAAGGATCTTCAGATAGGGAGATTGTTTTAGGTTACTTAGGTGAACTATAAATGCAATCACAAGCATCTTCCTTGTAAGAGAGAGGCAGAGGGAGATTAGGCACACAGAAGAGAAGGAGGCAGTGTGCCCATGGGGACAGGTATTGGAGGGAGGCCACCACAAACTGAAGATTGCCAGCAGCCACCAGAGCTGAAAGACGTAAGGAGCACTGTTCCCTAGAGCATCCTGAGGGAACATAGTTCTACTGACACCTTGGGTTTAGCCCAGTAGAACTGAAGCACTGATCTGAAAGAATATATATACCCCTATATTTATTGTAGCATTATTTACAAGAGCCAAGATCAAAACACAGCCCAAGTGCCCACTGACAGGTGAGTAGATGAGAAAGCTGTGGTACACAGCAGCATACTACTCGGCTGAAAAAGAAAGAAATCTTACTTTTTGCAACAGCATGGATGGACCTGGAGATTATTATACTCAGTGAAATAAGCCAGCCAGAGGAAGACAAATACTACATAATCTCACTTATATGTGGGATCTAATGGACAAAATAAACTGACAAATAAAACAGAAACAAACTCATAGAGAACAGACTGACAGTTACAAGAGGGGAAAGGGGTTGGGAGACTAGATGATTGATGAAAGGGATTAAGCAAAATGTGTGTGTGTGTGTGTGTGTGTGTGTGTGTGTGTGTGTGTGTGTGTGTTGTGTGATATGTGAAATATATCACAAAGACACAGACCACAGAGAGGTGATGTGGTGATCGCTAGAGGGTAGGCGGAGGTGGGTGTAGGGGAGGAAAATGGGGATGGAAAGAGACTTTGCTTGGAGCGACGGGCTTAACGATGCAGTGTGCAGATGGAGTTTGATCGAGTTGTACACTTAACACCCGTTTGGTTTTGTGAACGATTGTCACCCCCAATAAATTCAATTTAAAAAATGAATTCCTGCCCTTCAGAACTGTGAGAGAAGAAATTTCTGTTTTAAGTCACCAAGTTTTTGGTGATTTGTTATGCCAGCCACAGGAAAGTAACACAACATGCTTTCACTAGAAATGGATGAGAAAATCCAATCATAAACCTTTGTAACTAATATGACTAGAAATTTTATGTTACTATTTAGTTAGTTAGTTAGCTTATTATTTAAATATTCAAAGACATTTTTGACTTACTCTTCCACTGAGGAGCAGAGGAAAGAATTGCCTTTGGAAGACATGAACAAATTCATTTTGTTTCAACAGTTTAAAACATGCCGTCGCCCTCTCATTAAGAGCCAGCTTCGTACAGGCTGGCAGTCCAGGACGTGGTGCACTCGGGTCAAGAATGGGTCCAGTATGGGAATAAATTCAGTTTACAGTGTTGATGTCCAGTTTACTGTGTCTATTATACGTCTTATTTTCAACTTTTTAACACAAATCTATGCCCGTATATAATGCAGTTTTAAATTGAAGTTTTTATTCTACCAAGTATGAAACTCTGGGTATAAATTTTCTAAGAAGCCTGCTGTCAACTTAGTCCATCTCAGGAATATTCTTTGTAAATAAGCTTATTCATTTTGTCATGACAACATCAAACTTTTTCAACACAAAAAATAAGTAATTTTCTAAAATTTTGCCTATGTGGCCTAATGTCCAAAATTTGTTGGTAACATCAAAACTTTCCTCAAGACTGTTGATGTCATTAACTTAGTGATAATTTTTATCTATGTTTTCACCAGCTACAGTAGTAAATACCCAAAATGATTTGTATTTTTATCTTTAAATTTTTCTCTCATTTCTAAAGTTTCTAAGCAATAGTGTTTAATTTGTATTTACAAATGTGAATGTTTATTCCTGTTTGGAAAATATAATCTTAATGCATTCAATGGAGTTTTTAAAAATAAAGATGCCATTGTGAAAAGCTTTTAATGTGGGGCAATTTTATCTCCAAAACATTCCAGATACAAGCCCTGTGACATGACAAAATGTTAATGCCAGTTTTCAGTCAATTTTTTTTATTTTATTAAAGTTTTAAATTGCTTTTCTTCTGATTTTTTACCTAGTTCTCTGTATGGTTTGTTTTACAAGGATGATTTACGTTATACTCTTCCAGCACAGATAGTTTTTGTTTGCTTATTATGCGTGAAGGAATATTTTTCACATTCACAGAAAAACATGCACATGATACCTCTATCTGTAAGGATATATGTCCTTATAGATAGTTCCTCTCTTCCTGGGAGATTGTATTTTAATAAATGCAGCCAGGTTTCTTTCAAATTGGCTTTAACAATCCATGTTTTCATAAACAATGCATGAAAATACCTTCTTTTAACATAATAGGTGTCTTAACAATTGAAAATTGTAACCAGTTTAATAGATATAAAACTGTAACTCATTGTTACTTTAACTTATGTTGTCCAGGGTACCCAGAGTTGGAGAATCTTGTCTATGTTCTTTTATTTATTTAAGAAACATGTATTGAGTATGTACTATATTCCTATGCATTGTTCTACAACAAGAAGTACAGCAGTGAACCAAACAGGCAAAACTTCATTCCTGCTTTTGTCCAGTTTACATTTCTCTGCTGACGGTCTAGCTATATCTCTAAGCAGGGGGTCAAAATTTTTGGCATCTCTGTGCCACACTGGAAGAAGAAGAGTTGTCTTGGGCCACACATAAAATATGTTGTGATATGTAATCACAAAACATCTCAAAATATTTTCAATAAATTTACTATTTGGTATTGAGCCGCATTCACAGCCACCTGGGCCGCCTGTGGTCCAGGGGCCACAGGTTGGACATCCCTGAAAGCATACACAAGCACTTATGTGAAATGCCTATTCACCATATTTGCTCACTTCTTACTAGTTTGCACATCTTTTCCAAATTAACTTTAAATTTTTTATATATCATTTAGTCATATAAACCCTTAACCTGTCATTTATGTTGATTTTTTTTGTTAAACTTATCATTTGTCTATTATCTTCATTTATGGCAATATACTTGCAAAAATTTTAGATTTCTATGTAGCTAAAATAGCTATAAATATTGTTATAGCTTCTGAACATCTTAACTTGGTTAAGAAGCTTTTTCCCAAATTCTAATTTGTCATGTAGCCTCCTGGATTTTTTTGAAACTTTTAATAATTTATTTTATATACTTTTCAAATGGAAAACTATGTTTCATTTAAAAATAAATACACATACCATTACTTTATGCAATTGAAACATCTCTTTGTTATGTATTAGTTTTCATACATATGGGGATGTCATTCTATCCCTCATAAATATTCTGTATAAGGTACAAATATACCTATTGGTGTAATTTTATATTTTGATTCCTTATTAAATAAGCAAACTTACCTGCTCTGTTCCTACTTTTTACAATATCCTAGCTACTTCAGGCAGCTATCTTTCCATTTGAACTTTAAAAATGTTTTATTTAATTGAACACTATTAAAATTCTAACTGAAATTACATCAAATTGATATATTAATTTTATATTTACATTCTTATAATATTTCAAGTCTTCTAGAAATAAAGCATACATTCCCATTTTTCTTAAATACATTTTAGTAAAATTTTTTACATATAGGTCTTATTTTTCCTGCTAAGATTTTTCTATGTATTTAAGGAATACTGCTTGCTAAGTGGAATATTTCTCCACTGCCATTTTAAGGGCTATTGTTACTTGTCGGCCTGGGACTCTGTGAAAATGTGGAACAAGGAATTAACACACACTGCTGGAAGAAAGGTACATCGGCAAACAATTTAGTCCACTCAGTCCTCCTTATTCACAGATCCTGCACTCGCGAATTCGCCTACACACTAACATGCACTTGTAACCCCCAAATCAATACTTGCAGTACTTTGCACATACACAGAACAGTGAAAAATTTGATTTGCCACTGCACACATTCCCAGCTGAGAGAGAACAGGCGAGGCTCTGTCTTCTTGCGCCAGCTCTCATGCTGTAAACAAGTGCCTTTGTGACAGTCTCTTTGATGCCGTGGTCTTCACATTTTTGTGCCCCCTTTAGATGATTTTGCTGTTTAACATAGTCCACCCAAAAAGTGCTGAGCGCTGTCTGGTGTTCCTAAGTAAAGAAAGACCGTGATGAGCCTCGTGGAAAAAAATATGTGTGTGTTAGATAAGCTTGTTTCAGACATGACTTATAGTGCAGTTGAACATGAGTTTAGTATTAGTGAATCAACAGTATGTATTAAATAAGGTATCTTTAAAGAGAAACGCATGTAAAATAGGGTTATGTATTGATTGATTGATGAAGATGTTATGACTAGAGGCTCACAGAAACCTAACTCTGAGTTTCCCCTAGGAAAAATTGTTCAGTATTTGCTAATTCAGTGTTTTCAGTGCCTTTATCTAACATAACTAACGTGAATAGCAGGAATCTACTGTGTTTCCTTATCCCTACATGTATATACATTATTACTTCATTGGCAATGTCTATTTCTTCATGAGAAGCAAAACTAGTCATTTAATGTCCTGTTCCCCTATCAATAACAAAATATCATTCTCCAAGGATAGTATGTGTTTCTTGCCATTAATTTCCTCAAAACCAGCACCTTATATTCTGAAAATTCATAGACATTCTGTCATTCTGCCTTCATTTTTGAAGGAGAGGGAGGCATCTTTGTTTGAAGTCAGACAAGAAAGAGGAATCAAAGGAGCAAGGGACTTCACAGACTAACAGAACGGTCTCCCCTCCCATGACAATCTTGGGCCCTGTGGTCTGATTCTCACCAGGGGAAAGACGCTCCTGTTTCTGATCCTTGGCTTCCTTTCCTGCTGCACCTCACTGGAGCTCAGATTCCAAGTCCCCAGAGCACTGCTCTCTGGAAACCATCCCATGACTCTGACTTCCTGTATTCAGAATCAAGGAGAGTGACTTGGAGGTGAAGGCAGTGAGATTTTTGAATCACTGATTGGAATCTGAGCACAAAAACAAGAAATCCATTACCAACTTGAAAATAATTTAATAATAGCAGCTAACACATACTGAGTTTTCCCTATGTGCCCAGTGCTACGTTAAACATCTTATCTTATTCAATCCTCAGATTAACTCTAAGAGACAGGCACTGAAAGTATCCAAATTTTAGAAGATAGGAAATTGAGGTTAAGTGAATGTTCAAGGTCAGAAATCTAGGAAGTGGTAGGGCTTGGATTTGAAACCGGTCAGTCTAATTTCAGAGTGCTCTGTTAAACCACTCCAGTTTGCTTCCTCCTGTGGGGTTATTAACTTCCTAGTCAAACCTAAGACTTGAAACTCTCGTAACAGAACTAGTCACCTCAGATCTAGGACAGCATGGCTTAAAAACACAAAAAACAGAACTCAATTACTTTTCTGCTTCCTCATACAAGGTGGGTGTGGACTCCTTTTTTATTTTTTGGCAGATATCTAATTTAATGAACTTTTTAATTATATATAAACAGACTGGAATTATTTTTCTCATTTTCAAAAATCCATTAAGTGGGTGAAATTGAACCACAGGTGTGCTTCAGCAATAAGAATAGCGTGGAGACGACTTGACAGGTAGGCTACACACGGACTAGGGGTAGGAAAGCTAGTGTCTTACTAAGACAGCATTTGTTGACGATAAGCATGGGACCAGAGAAAGGATTAGGCCTCTCACTGGTCACTGGTGGAGAACCAGGCTTACCCTTCTATTCTTCTAATCTTGACTCCTTGGGGCATCTCTGTAGTCATGCTGGTCAGATTTCAGCCCAGATTTACCCTTATTCTAAAGGAGATTTTGGGA
>PVKM010017159.1:0-26180 GCA_004027735.1 Carollia perspicillata
TATAAAGGACACATGGACAAAAACTAAGGGGGGTGGAAATGGGAGGGAGGTGGGGAGCACTGAGGGGGTGAACTGGGATGGGAGTAAAAGACAGAAAACTGTACTTGAACAACAACTAAAATAAAATAAATAATTTAAAAAGTTTAAGTGGCTTTATATCATACATTATTAAAATAGAATATTACATATTTCAAGGTAAACACAATTAAACTTATTTACTATCAATAATAAATTATCATATATGTAGTTTTACTATTCCCCAAAATAAGTGTGTTCACTGTAAACATGCAAAAATTTTCTACAATGTAGACAAAAAATATATAAAATTTCTTGAAGTGCATGTGATTTATTACCATACTTTGGTTTCCTGAATCAGGAATTATTAACTTGCATTTCCAAAAGGATTAATCTACCAAGCCATTTTACAAATTAATACAGCTTATCTTATTTGAAATGAATTTTAGGTGCTATAATAACAAGAAGTAAACTTAGAAGTATACATTTAGTACTCAGCCTTAAAAGAATATACATAAATAAAACAAAACAAGCAGAGCAACACTTGATGTTATATATTTTATGCTAGTGTGTGTGAGGAAAAATATCACAAAGTCAAAACCAAAACCTGTTTGTATCATTCACCATGTAACCACAGTTATGAGGCTCATAAATGAAGTTTTGTTTTCAAAGGTTATTATGGTAACAAACCCCCAAATAAAGTGTCTAAATGTATCTGCTCAGCGTAATACATAAAAATCTGGAAGTGTGGAGTAATTGTAATGAGACCCATACACGGTTGAATCTAATCCCAATTAAAATAGCTTAATTTTACTTATTACTGACTTAAATGATAATAAAGATTTCTGCCACTGAAAAGTCAATGTTGATTCATTCGGTTTGTACAGATATTCACATTTACATTGTTATAGATATGCAGATATCTAAACATATATTAGAAAAATAAGATTTTTAAAAATATTTTTGTTCCTAGTAAAATATGCTACACCATGATTCTCCTTCATTTGTAAATCAGTTTCAATATTATGTTCAGTTTAACATCTGTTTCTATGATAAAATATTTGGAAAATGCCAGAAAGAGAAATTCCGATATTTCCCCATTCACTGGTAAAACTTGAATAGAAAACAAAGAGATAACACTGCATGAATAAAATTAGTCATGTGTCCTCCATAAATTAGGGAATGTTCTCATTTATGTTACTTATGTCTTTAGCTAACAAGCTAGAATATCTTAATTAAAAATAATGAATAATCAGGATTGTTTTAGAATAATATAACTTTGTTTAGAATCTTAAATATTCAAGAGATGAGTCACTTTGAAGAAATACTAATGGACTTGAGAAACTTAAGTGCTTTCTAGAAAAACATACTAGGCATAAAGTATTTTTATTGAAGACTGTAGGATTTTAAAAGACTTGCATGGAAAATGGGACACTAAAATCACAGGATATTGAAGACATAGATATGTAGTATTGGGACCTGTGAGTTTGGAAGACCCGTGCGTGACTCCTGCCCATCTGAGACACCTTCCCAGATGCCGTAGGCTCAGCCTTGGTTCTACCTTAAAAGCTTTTCTAAAGTTTTGGTTAAATAAAAGCCCAATAACTACTTAATAAACAACTACTTCTGTTTCACAGAATCTAATTTTTATTGATTATATAAAACAGTTAAGGTAAGGTTCTCTTAGATTAATGGTCAAAGGACTTAGAGAAAATGTATAATGGAATTACTTCTAAGAAATTTGTTAAAACATCACATTCACTAATAAGCAAATGTAAATAAAAACCTAGAAAGTGCAATTTTCACTGTTAAACTAACAAAATCAAAACATATAACACTATGGTCAAATATCTCAAACATTATTAGCCAATGTGGATTGATATAATAATTATAGAAATAACACCATAATAGCTAACTGTGCCCTTAAGAACAATCCAAGGGTCTTACTAAGCAATTAATTTCTGGGAAATTTTATAGTAATGATAAAAACTTTGAATGGATTTCAAATGTACATTTCAAAAGTTTGTGGATCACACAGCATTCATATAAAAATCACGTGCCAAACAATTGAAAATAATGTATAAAATCTAAAAATGTCATTATGCAAGGAAAGAATTTATTCATTTAATTTAAATCAGGAGTACATAATACTATCACACTCAAAGAATGTCAAGAAGTTATTAGTAATAAAAGTTTGATTCCTTTTCAAGAATGCTACCTCTCAAAACCTCATTCTTACAGCATAGTAAGTTTTCATCTGAATCCTTAGGCTATGTTTGATACTCTGTGGTACATAAAAAAATAAAATTTTTAATTGAAAGTGTTTAAATGAACACATTATATATTTTCAACAAGACTGACAAATCATGTATCAAAATCCCAATAAAAATAACCTGAGATACTTGCCACTTTCAAATATAAGATTTATACATATTAGACATGGCTCTTAGTATGAAGTTGCTAATAAAAATATTGATTTTCTGAGGAAACATGTCCTTAGCATTTTAAACATTTGGAAAGACACTACTGCAGCTGCTGGGGTAGAATGAAAACCTGTGTTTAAGTCCAGTGTATTTAAACTAACCAGTAAAATTTTAGGATATGGTCTGACATTCTTACAACTATCACAGATTTCATTTAAGCCCGATGATGCCTAATGATGTTTTATATAAGTCTCTTGCATACTAGGCACCTACTTTTCATGTTCTCTTTCCTATACCAAGAATCCTGTACTAAGATCTAAAATCTGAGGCAGTGAAAGCCCAATATCATGGAGTGGGGTCTGCATAGTGTTTGAACAATTTATAAATCAAACCCATCTGCCTTCTATAATAAATAAGGCAAAGCAATTTAAAGCAAAATGGTGAGGCTTTTTCAACTATTTAAATAGTCATGAATTTCAAAACTTCAAAAAACGATTTTGCACTTAAAAATCTTTATTTTCTATACACAAAGAAGACTGCTTTGAGGAAAAGCATGGTAACATTAGAAGACTAGTATCAGCATATCTTTAATGCCCTCTTGAGCTTTCTTTACTGAGTTTTAGACAGTTGTTCACCTAATCTAGATGTTCAAAGCAACATATAATTAATGAGATGTCCAGCCGAGTGCTAGCATTGATAGCAGTTTTCACAGCCGGGGCACACAGTTCTACTCCAGACATTGTCAATTAAGGTGTATTACTTGTGCAAAGACAGGGAAACGAACTCAACAAAAGCTTTCCACCTTCCTCAGACCTCAGGACACAGAAATAGGACACTTGCCAAAAAACATAAAATGAAATAAATACTCATAGAAGGTATTTATTGGAAATCTTTGTTGTCATGAATTATAAATATGTAGACTTAACATGCAAAGCATTTTTAGTAAAATTTCCCTTTCACCCTTTAATTTATCTTCAGCTCAATTAAGTATGGTTTCAGGAGAAATGTCAACAAATAATTCAGGCAAAAGCATTGACACAAATTGTGTAAGTTCTTTCAAGCCTTACTTTTCTGTAAATGCAATAAATTTTGGACTCTGCCAAAAGATTGAGACACTGTGCATGTAGCAGCATTTATTTTGTAAAGTTGTGCGTGTATTTTTATTATATTTATTTTTTTAATTCTCCCTTACATTGTCCCATGATGTCACAGTTTTTGTAAAAAG
Source organism: Carollia perspicillata (assembly GCA_004027735.1). Taxonomy (NCBI): domain Eukaryota; kingdom Metazoa; phylum Chordata; class Mammalia; order Chiroptera; family Phyllostomidae; genus Carollia; species Carollia perspicillata. The sequence continues at coordinate 3,664 of PVKM010017159.1, forward strand.
AACGTAATCACATAAAAACTAATAAATACTGTGGTTTCTCAAGCATGTGCACAAATCCAAAAGGCATTCTAAGCATTTCTCTGCCCCTAACAATGCCACAGTGTATGGGATAATGGATCATTTGATATAAATACCAGCTCACTGGTTCCCTGCCTCAAAGGAGCATAGATTTGAGAGCATTTAAGTCTCTATAAAAGAATGTGAAAGTCTGAACAAACGAACTGTACAATACATAAAGCATACAGACTAATTTTCAAAAATTAACTTTAAGTCCCAGAATTTAGTTGCAACATGCTCTGCATAGAGTTTAAAAATGAAAATGAAAACAAATCTATGTAACATTTCAAATACATTTTAGTGCCAAACAAAAAGGGGAGCTAATATTCATTAATGAGAAAATCACCACTAATCATGTTTTTCATAATGGGACCCCTTGCATTTTTGCCAATAATTTAACTTCCAGGAATAAGAGAAATACTCCAAAAACAACACATACAAATGGCCAACGGGTATGAAAAGTTGCTCAACACCACTAATCATCAAATAAATGCAAAGCAAAACTGCAATGAGGATGGCTAGCATCAAAAGAGAGAGAGAGAGAGAGAGAGAATTTGTTGGTGAGAATGTGGAAAAATTGGAACCCTGGTGCTCTGTTGGTAGAAATGTAAAGTGGTACAGTCACGATGGAAAATAGTATGAAGGTTCCTTAGAACACTAAAAATAGAACTACCACATGACCCGTCAATCCCTCTCTAAGTATTTTTCCAAAGATATTAAAGCAGGTTATCAAAAATATTTTCATTCCTGTGTTTACTGCAGCATTTTCACAATCGCTGTTAAGTAATGTCATCATATCAGAAACTACTTGATGGGCCCCTTAGAATGACAAGGTTAGTACCTAAGATTATCTTAGGTATTATCTTAGGTAGCACTCTTATCCCTTAGTCATTCTTTACCTATTCTACTTTTCATCGTAACACTTATCAATGCCAGATATTACCTTTGGCAAACGCTTTTTGGATTTGCTTATTGTCTGTCTTTTCACAGAGTAGAGAGGAAATTTTGTTTCTATCATTTTTGCTCAACACCATCACCTGGTAGAACACCTGAACCAAGAAGGTACTTAATTAATGCTTATCGAATTAATATTCTATTTTATAATAAATATAATAATAATTTAAGTATTATTTATTAAAATTAAAACTTGAATGTATACACTAGTTAAGTTTTTTCAGGTCTTATAAAAATGAAATTATCTCAATTGTATTTAAACTATAAAAGATATAACTGTAATGAAGTTTTTGGTTTTCAGGTATAATTAATGTTAGTAAAATAATTTTCCAATTAGTTATCAATCTTTAGACCAAAATCATTAGTTATATATATGTAGCATTCCTTTCAAGATGAAGCTTCTAAAATTTGGCAGTTTTCAAAGTAAATATAAATTTCTTCTACTTCCTAAATAATAAACATGAATATCATTTTCACCTTTTATATAACTTCTATATCATTTATAAAACATAATATTAAATATAAATTCATAATTTTCATGGAAAGATTTTATGTTGCATGGAATAAGATAAGAAAATCCCTTTGTATGGTTGGCAATTAGTCAGAGACCAAAAACAAACATGTGAAATCAGAGAAGATTAACCAAATCTAAAATCTAGAAACTTTAATCATGTATGAAACACTGTACAAATTGATTAAGATCTTACATGTACAAAACACTGCACTATGTAAGCAAAAAATAAAAAAAGAATATACTTCAATGAGTATTAAATAACATGTATATGAATAAATTCTAAACTGCAAAGTTTTGTGCATAAGGAAGGAATCCCTAGGCCTTTTCCTTTAAAAAGAGTTTAAGATTAATTGAGAAAAACAGCCTAAGACACATTTAAAAATTCAAAAGCAATGCCAGCCTGTGCACTTCAGAGTTCAGGTCATCAACACTGGGGAAGAGACAAATGAGCTCACTGGCACTATGGCGGTGAAGAAAGACTCAAAGTTCAGGTAGAACTTGAACCGGGTACGGAGTCAGAATTCTAACAGGAATCTCAATGGCCCACACTTACCTTGTGTGTAGGCAGACCCTTTAACTTGCTTTTGACCCATAGAATATTACAAAGGAAATGTAATATTGCTCTAGAGGTTATGTTCTGTTATATGGCAAACAGGAGAGGTTTTAAGATGTAATTAAGGTTCCAAATCAGTTCACTTGATGTGCATTCAAAGAGAGAATATTCTAACTGGATCTGACCCAATGAGGTGAGCCCTTTAAATGCAGATCTAGTGGTCAGATGCCGTAGGAGTCAGCAAGATTATCTGGCCTTGAAGAAACAATCTTCCATGAATTTCTGAGCTGTAAAGAAATATATCCTGCCAAAGCCAGTGATCTTGGAGAACCTTGAGCCTCAAATAAGAACCCAGCATTGGCTGAAAACTTGATGTAAGACCATGAGTAGAGGCCTGGCTCGTTTGTAACCAGGCTTGTGACCCACGGGAACTATGAGATAATGAATTTTTAAGTCACTAAAGTTATGTTGATTTTTATGCTACAATAGAAAACAAATGTATACATGTAAAGAAAGGTGGACATCTTGATGATACCCACAGTGCCATTTGTTGCAACAAATCTATAGACTCTGAAAAGCACATATGAGTACAATGTGATCTTATATGATGAGAAAACTTGGTTGGAAACAGAGGAGTGGAATGTACGCTGGGCTTCTTGAAAATACGACAACCCAGACAGGGCACTGGGTTTACATAGAAAGAAGGAACCATACTTTATATATTGACCCATCTCTATTTTACTTATGTGCATTGCATCTATGAGGAAACTGAAAATCAGATTGATTACAATCTGATCAATCTGCAGGGTGTAGAATCAATTAGAATGATCTTAAAAACAAGCAGAGAATTTCCACTTAATATAGTAAAAATTAGAGACCCACTGATGATATCCAAACACAGTGACATTTGAATGCTTACTTTAATCAAGAGGAATTTAGAAGATGTTTGAAGTCTGTATTAGCAGAGCATAATGATTATGATCACTCAGCTGGCTTCAGACAAGCTTGGTCTGAGCCCCGGCTCCACTGGCAACATAATTCTTTAAGCTTTGGTCTCCCAATATCTACCTTACAAGGTGTTGTGCATATAAAATGAAACAATGTTTATAAATATTGAACATCTTTCATGGCACATTATGAATCACCAAAATTTTAGTTGCCATTCATATCATTTATTATTACAGCAGAAGAAACAAGAAATAGGGATTAATGTAGAGAATATGACATAATTCTAGGAACAGTCTAGGTTAAGGCAAACTTAATAAGGGAGGAGAATAGAAAATAGAAAGGAGGAACGTTAAAATTTGAGGTCTCACTACATGTAGCATAGTAAGAATGATGTAAGTTTAAAATACCTATAAATTTTTAGACTAAGGTAAATGAAAAAGAGTGTGTCGTTAACTGGCACACAGAAAAACTAGCATGGGGACCACATGAAGGATGAGAAGATGAGTTCATGGGGTTTGTGCTGTCCCCATGAAATCAGAATTAAAATGTTTCGCAGTGCCTTGTAAATACAGTAATAGAGTTCAAATCTGGGCCAGAGCCATAGATTTGGACAATATCTCTAAAGAGAGAATAACTGTAGCTGTCGGAGTGAATGGACTTCCTATGGGGCTCCACAGAGCACGAGGAACAGTGAGTTAAATGAATTGTATACTAAGTGGTGCAGAAAGTTGAGGATTAAAAATGATTATTCAAAGCTGATTTCAAAAGTAAAACACTGGGTATTGCTAGCCAATATATAAAAAAAGTTAATAAAAGCCCCCATAAACTTTCTTCCCAAATCAAACTTTTCAATCTCCTTTGGGACCTATTTAGTAAGGAGAACCCAAAACTTGGATAATGAGGATCCACTAGGGAACCTGATGCAACTCTGTGGCTGTCCCAGGAGCTGTGTTATAATTACTGCCACCAGTGCTCACCTCTTCAACTCAGACCAAAAGCTCTATGAAAACAAGAAGCATCAACTAGTGGTCAATACTAGTTGTATCTCAAATAGAGTAAGAATAAAAATATTTAATGTTTCCTAAGCATTCAAGAAATTACCTCTTTTTAAACTGTGTTTCAAAACTACTCATTTTATTTTGGTTGCTTCATATGATCTCATGGACTATTTAAAATATTTGCAACTAATTAGCCTGAAGGTTTAAATGTGAGTAGTGGGTAATAGCACAGCTGTTCATAAATTGAAGTGGGCAGAAGTTCAAGATGTATTTATATTTGAATTAGGGGCCTGGTAGGATTTTTTAGGGAAATAAGAACCTTAAACTCTTAAAGAACCTTAACCACTCTATTATATCATTTTATATTCTATTCGAGATAAAAATATAAATATTGTTTGTTGCTAATATTTTCAATAGTCTCTGAGGTCAAATAATGTAGCAGCTCTCTCACATTAAATACACAGGAAAATCTCCTTAAGACCTTGGTATTATGTGTTCTAAGAATACTAAAGGATGCATACTATTAAATAACTTTAATATAACAATAATTAAGGCAGTGATTTGGGAACTTTCACATTTAGTAACTAGAGTATCGCAGAAAAAAATGTTCTAAATAAGACACACCAAACTGAGTATTTGACCTAATCAGAGGTTCTAGAAAGTGCAGTGTAGGTTAAAGGGGGATTAATTGTTTTAATTGAGTAATCCTCCCATTCCCGGTAGTGTGACCATGGGCTGGAGTGGTGGAGAGCTTTGATCTGAGTTCCTGTTTTCTTACATCTAAAATGAAGATACTATGAAATGTAAATGGTTATATAAATATTAAATGATTTAATATGAATGAAATGGCCTAATATAAATAAATATATGTATACATATGTCAATATTTTGAATGGGATATTTTTCTTCCCAGATGTATGAGCAAATCAAGGCTCAAAGACCTTATGCTCAAATATCAATAGGAAATGTATCTCAAAACAGAAAATGTGTTTACTAGTAGTAAGTTGCTGGCTCTTTTTCTTTAGAAAGATGAATAAGACCAACCTTCTTAATTCTAAATGAAGCAGCAGGGTCTGTTTGACACCAAAGTCACAGCAATTACTGTGGCTTTGAGAAAAAGGGCTACATTACCATAGAGTGCATGGGGGCATTTATATCTTCATGAGAGCAAGAACCTTTACTTTTAGGCTTTTAGGAATTAGAAAAAGTAAGTCCCTGGTGGTCATTAAAACACTATCTAATGTGTTTTGTGGAAGTGATCCAACCAGGAAAGGTAAATTATTTCCATTTCATCAACATCTTTGGGGAACATAGTTCAAGTTTGTATGTTTTAATTGCTACTGTATGTATGTTCTAATTGCTATCTCGGTGATATTTGCACAGAGAAAATACATCACTAAAGTAATTTTCTTTTGACTGTCATTTGAATATGAATCTCAATGCAAAAGTATTTTCAAATCTTTTGCACTGTGCTTGAGAATTGCTGGCAGTCCTATGAACTAGTTATGAGTTAGAGAAATATTCTCTGTATTGACATGCAAATGAACTCACTAAGCAACCAATTTGCTTTAGAGATTTACATAATTTGATACCAAAAGCCACATTAAATTAATATTAATCACTTGGTTTTAAAGAAAGAAAGTTCAGAGTGAAGCTGTTCTTTCCACATTTCATCACATTTATGCATGAAAACATTGATTCACAAGAAATAAAAATGTTTTAGGTGTAGGGATATCCAGGCTCTGTTTCTTAGAAGTACATGACTTATTACTAAAGATATATAGAAAGTAAACCTGAAGTATCTTTTTTAGATAACTTACAGAACTCTCATTTTCTCAGAAGCAGTGTAGTGCGATAAACTCTTCCCTATGCACACATCCATTGTCTTTCTTACTCCTGGCAAATTTTCATTTCCAATTTTCCCTTCCCTTGCTAACCATCAGGAGAGCTCCTGAATGATACTTTCATCCCAAAAAACTTGTGTGTCCCTAAGCATACTAGCCTAAATAAAAAATAACAATAATTAGAATACACATTTGCCACTATAGCTGTGTTATTGTATTATAGCTTATTATGTAAATTATTTTTAATTAAGCAGCATTTGTTGAACTTAAATGTTCTACTTCATTCTCATTGCATGTTTATGGTAGAGTAGAATTTAACAAAATTATACACATGCACATGGACACTCGTGATTATACTATTGTTTAATTCTTTCTCTTTGAGAAAGCCCATTAGAAGGCTCACTGGAATTCTGGAATTCTGAACTTATCAAAAACACTACCTCATCCATTGTAATAATATTAACTTCCTCAATTCCAAGGTGATTAAAGCACAAAAGGGCCAATTGTTTTGCTGTGTGGTGACCAATTTGATGGGAAAGTTAGGATATTCCACAAGGGACCACAGCTCACCTTAAGTAGACTACACCCAAAGGACATTGGAGCTGTTGCAGTAGAAGTGATTAAGTCTGTTTGGTGAAGGATAATTGGTCACATAGATGTTAAAATGATGTTAACAACAGGAAGTACTTTTTTTTTCTAGCCTGTTTGTAAGGATCTTTTGAACTTGGTAATATGTTGAGTAATAAAAATATTAAAGTTAGTGTGGTGATTTGGGGCAAATATGAAACACTAATAGGGACATATTCAGGGTCTTTGGCCTCACTGCTGAGTGAGGATTAAACATGAAAAATGGCCAATACTCAAAAAATTTTTCAATAAACTGTTACTTGCATAATTTCTTAAAGGTGATTTTAAAAGTTACTTTTAAAAAGTCAATTCACTCAAACTTTTTAACCTATTTTAAGCTTTTAAATACTTTCTGTATTCCTTCATTGTACATGTAAGTAGATTAAATTAAAAAAGCAATATGTAGCCTTGATAACTTAAAACCCAAATTATTTCACTTTTATATTAAATCTCACCAAACACACAGTTATCTTATGTGTGAGGAGAAAACAAGATATCTGTCTAGCAACATTTTAAATTGCATTTTTGTCTAAATCAATGTGTCTTAAGAGACTGAGAAACAAGAAAGACAACTTGAACATGTCATATCACAAGTTATTTCAGAAATTTTCTACATACTTTGTAAAAAGTTCATCATCTTGAAGTAAAATGTGCTATATACATTTGCAGTACCTATGTAATGAAATGAATTAATGCTTTAGGAGGCTATCCATTGTTGTATTGAGCATTCCTTTGAATTTCACATGGACAAGTTATAACTCCAAAATATGATCACTTCTTTGCATCGTAAAGAATTAATGAAAGGCCATCCCATGTGAATGTTTTTTGGAGGTGTCTTCAAAGATGGCAATTTTATTTATTTACAGTAGGAATCATATGCTGTATCCAAATAGTATTTCCTATTTGCTACATTTGGGCTAATTATGGTCAAAGAATTTTACCTCTTCAGAACTAAGACACAAAAACAAAATATGTAAAAAAAAATAGGAGAAATATTTCTAATATTTTAAATTTGCAATTTCATTGAACATACTTTGGGCTGATTTCATTTTTGCCAGTAGAAAATTTTGATTTCAGCATTTAAGCATCAAAATCTGATAATATTAAAGTTCATCCAAAAAACTTCCAGATATGGGTAGTTCATGCTAACTGTCCACACTTGAACAAAGACATTCATCTTGTCAAACTTTACACAAAAAGAAGTCAATGAGATACTCATAGAGTTGGGTGAATATAGTGCTTATATATGTTACTGCCTTTCAAGTAAGTTATAAAATTCAAATATATGTTGCTGTTTTGATACAAGAAAATAAAATAAAACTAATATCAAAAGAAACCATAATTCTATTTCAAATTCTACCATCTCTATATACCAAGATAATCAGTTTTAAAAACAAAATATTAAAATGTATACAAGAAAAGAATGATCCTATATATATTTACAGAAATCTGTTTGGTATAAGCTTCATAGCTCAGTGTTTCACATATCTTATTTTGCTCCTGTACCTGGCTAGTCTTCAAAAATTTCTAGCAATATTTAATGTAAGATCACATGACTGACAAGAATCCTACAAAGAACATCTGTTTAGGGGAAAACCTTAGAAGGATTTACATCTGACCCCTAGTGTTTGCAACAGTATCCACTTGTAACAATCTACTCATGTAGGACTATATTGTAAATAAAATGAGAAATCTCTAGCCAGAGGAATTATTTTAAATCATGAACTGTAATGTTCAAGTTCATCCTTGTAAGTATAATGCAACTAGAGTAGAAATGTTTTATAATTAAGAACATAGAAAACATTTAAACTCACTGTACTCTTAAATTGCTGAAAAACGTACCCCTACTCAGTTGAGCAATACTTATTAACTCTGCAACAGCTTATATTTGACCCATTCCTATTACTATTGGGCATCTGGCTGCAACCTGAACTCTCTCCCATGGAACGTAAAGGAACCCTTAACCACAGTGTTTTTCCAGCCATCATTTATACTTAATCTAATGTCACTAAATGACAAATGAAAGCTCAAAATTCTATTTATCAAACAAACCATCAAGCGTCTCAAATAAAGTCTGAACAGTAATATGAAATACACAGCACAGCTAACTTCTATCATTTAATAATTTTTCACTATGAGAAGTACTATTCAGTGTTTTTCTGCACTGATTCTTTCTCCAAACACACTCAAAACACACTGCCAACTGACAAAAGGAACATAGCTTCAAAAGAAAATCTCTTAAGTAGAGAAAAGCTCTCTGTTAAGCATGCAAGAGGTTAAACATTGCTGAAATAGCGAGACATTTTCTCAGCCCACGCTGTTCAGTTCCATTCAATTACCAACAGCGGTAGCGACTATAACACAAGCTAAAACTGTATTATTAAATCAGAGCTTCCCGTTTACATCAACTCTAACCTGAGAAGGTGGGAGGGGATGACATTTACTCGTCAATAGCAGAACAAACAGCCCCCAACTTGGAAATGCACATGACCTTGGGGTGTAGAATTTTCAGAGACTGAGTTTCACAAGTTTTATTTGGATCTACTGCATAACAATACATCCAAATGAACCCAGCATGGTATAAATGTTCCTACCCTTAGCACCTCCAGTCCAAAAATGTTGAGAGCTCTACACTTTGTAGTCTATGCTTTACATACCAGAGGTAATATTAATCAGAGATTAGTTCAAACCTCTCTTTAAAATTACATCAGTTTTCTAACAACTTGTTGGTTGATTTATTCAATGTAGTTTATGAATGTATTTGGGGGCTTGCATTGAATGGTTTCTGTTCCTTGAGCCATGCTGGAAGTGTTGGTCTACAAATATTTATATTGATAAAGCAGGATGTGACAAGATGACATTAACTTCGCCAAAAAAACAAACAAGCAAAAAAACCAAGCCCTCAACTTCCCCTCTAGAATTCAGTGAATAATCACCAATAGATGCTCTTGTAATAATGACGACGGTAAGTATTTAAATAATTATTGCAATCACTGCCAAAAGTCCCATTTCAAATTATAAAAATAATCATAACTTGGTTTGAAATTTTGTATGGCCGTCGGCATTTCCCCCCAACATATGTAATAATTTAAAACAATTTTTTTCTTACCTTATTTTAACAGTCAAAAAGTCTCCCAGAAAGATCCCTAAATGGTGTGGAAATATAAATCACAATAAGATAATGATTTTAAAAAACTAAAAAGATCCTCTTAGCTGGGAAAAGATGAAAATAGTTTGATCTGAAACTATAGAAATCTCCAAAGTCACGCCTGAATGGGCGCCCAGGTGGCAAACAGAGGACTCTCTCCCACGTCCGCTACCACACTCCTTTGTCAAGTTGATTTAGTTGAAGCGGATCTGCAGGGCACAGAGGGCGTTGCCTGGAGGGCAACCGGTCTGCCCACGTCCCAGGTTCAGCACCGACAGCGCAGTGGACAGCACCAGCTCCTCTCACCTCCAGTTTGTCTCAGTCACTGAACCAGGCTGATTCTCGCGCCTCCTCCCTAAGCAAGAGCTGCTGCCACTCAACCGGGCTTGCCCCGCCCCCACAGCTGACGTAACTATTTTGCATATCAACTCCGGGAGAGGTGCTGGGCGCCCCCTTGACTGGGTTTCTGCTGGGGTCAGCTGAGGCAATCCAGGGGACAAAATACAGGCTTAGGATCAATGCGGGCATCCCTGGACTTCACGATCCATTCACAACCAGACCTGAAGAAACTAAACGCTTTCAGCATTGCACGAGCCTCTGCCTTCACTGGGACCGCCTTGTCTGTGCACTCTGAAAGATGCTGCTGGGCGCAGCTCCGGCAGGCAGGCTGGCAGGCAGGCGGACGGGGGAGGGGGCAGTGGAGCCCTGAGAGCTGAGGCTAGGCAGGGGGTAGGCAAGGGACCGGGGAACGCAATGAATCTATTCAGTCACCCCCAAAAGACTCCCCGATCCTTTTGATCTTCCTGGCCAAACTTTCCTCCCCTTCTTTCCATTTGTTTACTGGAAAGGATGTATTTGGTGTTCCGTTCCCTTTTCCTCGGTTCACGGAACTGCTAGAGGGAGTCGCTGCAGCAGAAACTTGTTCTGGAGAAAAACATGCTTTGAGCACCAGGAGAAAATGGGAAAGCTTGCAGTGCTTATCATCATTCGTAAACAGAATCTTTTCTTAATGTTTGATATGAGTGCTGCATAGTATATATCAAATGTCATATGTGTTCCTGTGAAATGTGCAGAGCCCTCCGTCTCCATTCTCATGGTTTAACTATATTGTCAAGCTAAATGGATTTGGAGAACACAAGGTTAAAATGAAAATCATTTAATAATGAAAAAAGTGAAAACTTCTCAGCTTCCACGGCCACTGCTAAAATCCTGAAGGTTATGCAATATTTGCTATGTCTAATATATCAATTGTTCTCTGAAAGATAGGGTGTGCTGGAAGCATTTTATAGCCTTTGGCAATTCCCTTAGTATGTATGGTTTGTTAACCCCTGAGACCCTATGGGTCTTGACAGCGAAGAAGGAGGCGCTGCCATGCCAGCATATCCCTAAACAAACAGCGAACAGCACTGATCCACTACCCAAAAGTGTCATCATTCACATATCATCCCCATGTCTCACTACAGACATCAGGACTGACTTGTACCAAGAAATGGGCAAATAAAGTTAAGGTTAATTTTCTGAAGCTGGCTAAAATATCTTTCATTAAAATGATTATTTAAGAAATGTTCTAGCATCCAATACATTGTTTTCCATCAAAATGCATACCTACTGATATGCATCATTGTATTCTAGGAGATTAATATAATTTTACACTGAATCTACTCATGGGTTTTTCAGGGACTCTGTTAAAATGAATACATTTGTGTATTTTTCTATCGAGAAAAAATATTTAATAAATTTGTCTGCAAACTTTAAGAAATTACTTGAGGAAGCATATATACTTTGTGAGCATATATATAGCCAAAATCCCTCTTAAGAGTCAATTAAATAGAAGCACAATTGACAGGAAAACTTTTTTTCTGCATTACACCTACAAAAGCCTTTCTTTTCAGCTTTCTTCTAGAATTGCTTTTTTCCCAAATAGTCAATTTCCTGCAAACATCAGTCCAACACATCTATACCATATTATATCCAGGTCATCTGGAATGTGTTACTTTTCCCTGACAACTATTGATTTCACGTAAATATGTAAATAATAAGTGCCATGCTTTTCTGCACTGCTGATTACATAGATGTACTCACATACACACACATTCTAAAAGTGACTGAATTCCCAAAGTGATTTTAAGAATGAGTTCTGACACCCTGGTATGCCATGAAAGATGATGTTTGGAGGCAGATGGGCCTTCTACAATTACAATGACAATAGAGCCCACTGTATAACCCATACTTAGACTGATCAGAGGACATATCTTATGCTTCTCTTGGAAATGCCATATGGCATCTTTTGTTCCACTTCAAGGCAACGTGCCAAAGCATCAGCTAAGACTTAAAAGTTCACTGTGGAAATTACATAGAGTGTATTATAAAAATTCTTATAAAATTCCACCAAAGTCTGTGTCATATGTTGTTTAATAGACACTATTAATCAGTTCACTTCAGTGATCATATTGTTTTGGGCTATGAATTCAATTAAGGTAGGCATAATATTGTTCAAAAGCCTAAAGGGATGAGACTGGATAACAAAAACATGTTTCAAATATAAGGGAAAATAAAACAGACCCTCTTCTCATTGTCTCCAAAAAAGAGAAAGAGAATTAAAAAAAGAAAAGAAAAAATAGAACTACTTTGGAATGCACGTGTGAAGATGTACACAGGCAGGAAAGTATCGTGCGGACGGCACCTTCCCAGCAGGTTCAGGTTCTGTTCTGTCCTAATTGACTTTGTGGCCAGTATCTTTCATCACAATTGTCATTTGTAAAATATGGGCATTGGACCAAATTTTCTCTAAGTCCCTTACCTATCTGTGATTCTGTGACTCTATATTAGAATTTTAAAACATCAGAAATTTCTATATTTTAATGCAAGACCTTAAGAACTTCCCCCTAAGGTGAAATAAACTGGCATCTGGTTACTAAGATTGTGAAAATGGTACCTTAAGGCAAGGAGTTCGGGAAGGGTGGGAAGGGGCCAAGTGACTAGCACCAGGGATGAGGCTGAGGAGGTCAAAAAATAAATCCTACCTGCCCAGGATGAAACTAAGAGATGACTGAATGAGTCTGTTACAATGTTCACTTATTTTTATATGTGCAATATTATAATATTCTTGCACAGTCGCACATTAATTACTGCTCAAGATATTTCAAGTAATTATAAAGCAACAATAAAGTGTAAAGCATACAGAAAATGATTAAATGCATTTTAGCTGTACATTGCCATTGGAAAAATGACAAAAATATTAAGAAATATACTCAAGGGAATATCTTTAAAGCTGAATGACCAATGTCTACTGTAAGATTTTAATTTTGGTAATTTACATGAAAATATTAAAATGAAATACACAGAAAATATTAAGCTCATTGATTTGGTGTCTTGTGTATGTATATTTGTACTTGCATGAATGATTTACTTTTTACTATATTTTGTCATATATTACATGCGCCAATATTTTTGGCCCAATTTTCAGGAAAAAAAATTTGTTTTAATTTTTCATTTCAATTTTCTATTTATTTATATTTAGATACTTTTTTGCATTATAAAGGGATTTTAGCATTTACTTTTGAACACATTTTGGTACAAGAAATTTTATGTAACATAATTACAAAACACAAGAACAGATACAAGGTATTTCAGGTACTACCCATGTATAACCCACATCCTTATTTTTCCCTCAGAAATTTGGACAAAAAGGTGTGCACTATACACAGCAAGATACGGTAATCATATTGCCTTCCAATTCTTTATTTTTGGACTCCTATAGTGGCATCAAATTTTACAAACTCTTTTCAAATAATAGTAATTCTAATGTATTTGTAGTATGTTAGTAATTATAATTACTCTAAAGATAATAACAGTGCACACTTTGTTACTTTTTGAATTGGTTATGAGGAGGTTTGCTACAAATTAAGAACATGCACATCTTAGAAAGCAATTATTCACTGTTTTTTCTAGGTAATTTTCACTCTTAATTTTGGAAGATTAAAATAAAGCAGAAGCAGAAAACAGGTGGTAGCCATAACTGACCAAGCTTTCCTTAATTCAAAAAACAATGAGGTTACAATATTAGCACACAATATGTCGATGTTAGAGATCTCAACTCCCGCAATACGAGCTTCTCTATGGTTGTGCTTTTCCCTGACAGACATGTGCACATAGTGTTTTTAAAGAGCAACTGCTTCATTTAACAATTAGTTCCTACGAAAAAGAATATCTAAAATTAAACTTATGTTCTTGCTAATTAGCCATTTAATGGCAATTCCAAATGCTAAATATGCTGTTTTATAAAACTTTTGAATATTTGCTATTTGAAAATATATTTCTCTCCCAAATTCCTCTTTTGTTTTTCTTGCTTACTTTTATCATTTCCCTCCCCCCTTTCTCTCCCTTGTCTTCTCTGAGCCTTTACCTAACTTTTATTTTAATATTCTAATAATAAAACATTTATTAGTGATATGTCCGCCATATTATAAGGTATTTATCTCCAGTATTGTATTATTGAATGGAATTTTGATACAATACACCTAAGCAACCTAGAATTGTGATCTTAAAAGCACTGTGTGTACATGGGAGGGTGGAGGTGGGCTAGGGAAAGGAGCATTCACTGAAGAGGATTTTCAAATATGTTTTGTTAAAAACATGGACATAAGGTTTAGGTTATAAGAGTCTAAACCTAAATATTAATATGTGAAGGTACAGTTGAAGAAGACTATTGAGTTACATATACACACACAAGGTTTTTTACCTAAATGTTATTTGTAATTAACTGTATGGTTTTCATGGAACAATATTAGTTTAATTTCAAAACCTCTTAATATATGTTGAACAATAAAATTATGTTTAATTTTTGTCTCCACTCTCTATCATGGTGTAGGCAATATGTTAGTTTTAAAAACAAAGTTGTCGCATTTATCATGAGTAACATGAAAGTCAGTGTTTTTCTTACTAGTATTAACTCTAATAAACAGGGAGATATTCTCAGGAAGACTATTTGTAATTTTTAATCATGAATGTACCATCAAATTGTACACTTCGTAAAGGATCTGCAGTCTTGTTCAGAAAATTCATGCTAAAACTTGGATGTAACTCTTTATTCTACACCCCAAATTCTCAGATCAAGGGACATATGATCTTTAGTTCCCACTGTGTAAATGGGCTTTTCAAATTCCACAAGAACATGGGCAAGTGCATAATATGATAAAAGTTATAGATTCAAGAAATTGGTTGGCATGAATCTGTATGGAGACAACACTAAATAGAAAAAAGATAGACATATTTCGGTAAATGCTGCTTCAATGGAAAGCTAAAATCTACAGAATTAAACAAAACAATCTAGGATGGGTTTTAAGGAATAGATTACTCATGTCGCCATTAATCTGGGGTTTATTATTGCCAATAATTATCATCACTAATTTGGGATCAAATTCAAATTTTGAAATTGGGTTCAGAATTAAACCCAATTTTGAAACTGGGTTCAGAATAACTTCCATAGTAGTCTACAGGGGTCCTTCAAAGGAGGTCACGGGTGCTGATTGTGGAAAGACTTGTACATTTAATGTTTTTCTTATGATAAACATGGATCCTTAACTTTTTTAAGTTTTGTCTTCTAAATGGAAGTGAACAACAGAACTGTCTCTTTACCTAAGCCTATCAAGGGAAATGAACATGAGCAGACAGATTTACCAGACTCAGTCTTGTGTTCTCTAATCTAGTTTTCAACATGCCATGCGCTTTGTCTTACTCATTTAGTAGCTCCTTTATAGACTTACCTCCTCTGATTTCCGAGTGATACAACTAGGAATTCTCCCCAGAGCTATATTTTGACTTTTTCTTTTGGCTTGGTAAAGACTTTTTATCTTTCTTAGCCAGGAAATAATGTGAATAAGCTTTTAATAAAAACTGTCATCTATTAATATGTCCATGCACAGAATTCTCAGGCTCATAGGATGGTGTCAAAATGTGTTGTTTTGTAAAAGGGAGTATCAAATGAAATGAAGAATTAAGAAGATGTTTTTAGAGAAAGTATAACTGAATAGCTTAAAGAGTGTTTTTATATAGTCACATGTCTATACAATTTGGGACTGCCTCATTAGAAAGACGACAGATATGGATATGAGCTTGCAAGAAAATAATTTGGTTCTTCATAAGAAAGAAAAAAATCTGGGAGTAATTTTTTAAAGATTTTATTTATTTCTTTTTAAAGAGAAGGGAAGGAATGGAGAAAGAAAAGGAGAAAAAGATTAATGTGTGGTAGCCTCTCACATGCTCCCAGTTGGGGACCTGGCCCACAAACCAGGCGTGTGCCCTGACTGGGAATCGAACTGGCAACCCTTTGGTTCACAGCCAAGCACTCAATCCACTCAGCCAGCCAGGGTGGGAATAATTTTTAATAAACTGAAGGTAGATGGGAAACAACATAGTTCTATTTTCCCACATTTACAAAACAAATATATCTGAGCAATCTTTTTCCTATGGATATACTTAAATGCTAAAATATCTAGAAGTAGAGAACTATAGTTAAAGAGCTTTCATTAATAGAGCTCAATGCACACTCTGCAATAGCTGTGCTATAGAAAATGATAGAAATTATAGTAAAATCAGAAAAATCTAAATGTAGCAGCCTATTCAAGCAAATTCTTTACAACTCATTCTTCTCTTTGTATAATTGATTAACTTTAGAATGATATTTATGCACTATAGTTTTGGCTGCATTTATTGAAATTAGAAATAATCTATTTAAGTGGTTCAGATGTATCACTGCTTACACTATAGTTTTTAAAATTAATTCTGGATTTTTCTTTTCTTTCTTCTATTATTTTAATAATCAGTGTTCAGGGGAGGTAATTTGGTATTTGGTAATCTCAAGAGTCTTTGGAAAATAAAAATGTGCCATTTCACAAGTGTAATTGAACTAGAAAAATAAAGTATAAGAACTTACTGATGCTGGAATAGATTTTACTTCTTAGAGTTCTTGTGTTTAAGGGATCTCTTAGGGCATCTATTGGCCAGTGTTAGTATTACATGTGAAAATTTGAGTGCAGCAGTGTGAACCCTAGAGTTCTGTGTTTCAGAAACAGTGATTTATATACATGGCAATAAATTTTGATGGAAATTTTTAATGTTTATTGTTGGATTCAAAGTATTATACAAATACATGAAAACAACCATGGTATGGGACAAAGTTGATCTTATAAAACTTTAATAGCATAATATTCTCATTTCAACATTTTCAAAATTTAGAGTCTCTTAGAATCTGTAAACTACTATTTGGAATCACTGCTTTCAGTCTTTAAACTTCTGGATATTTTAGGAGTGCCAAAATAAGTGACTTTTTAAATTTCAAAGGAAGCACACACAGTAAGTAACATATTTTACATTACAATCTTTGAGAGTAGAATGTATAAAGACATTGAGAGTATTATTATAAATCTCAAGTTCAGAAAGATTATATTAGGTAAGAATACATACTGTAGAAGAAGAAATAATCTACATATTTAGCAATCAGAGAGGTAATCTCGCCAAAACAATCAGAGCAACTTTCTAGATATCCCATACCACAATGAGGAAAGATGGGAAAGGACCTGGATCCCAGGGCCCATCATCTGTGTATGTGATATATACTATAAATATATTATGTTTTAAATAATATATACAGTGATAACTATATAACTTAAATTGTAAGGATATAATTAACATGGAAATAAAGCTATTAGAAGTATATATGGAAGGTCACAGGTAAAAATTAGTGGTAAAATGTCATAGGTACAAAATGATAAATCCTTTTATAAAAGTACAGATGAGTTCAGTGAAGTGAGCAATTACTGCGTATTTCTGAGCAATTACTACGCATTTTTCCCTTGTGCTTTTCAGCCCCTCCTATGCGTGACATCTTTCCAGAGCATATGGGCCTGAGCAGCTGTCCCAGTCTGCTCCCGAGAAAGGTACTAGCAGTATTTGGGAAAAAATATGCTGTGGACCGAACAGATATACATATTACTTTTCTTGCAGTCTCACTCCATTAGTGTCTACTTCTATGTTTATTAAGATTATACAGAAATGACTTAAACTTAAAAACTGAACACTGCCCACAAAGAGACTTGGAAACACTTCTATGTAGTAAATTAGAATTTCACAATGTACATCTATGTATATTAGATTTCATAATATACATTGATATATACATAATGAATACAGAGTATTCATTAATATCGTTCATAGGAGAATCCCAATTTTCCTCCCATGAATGTGTTTTTTAAATAAATTTTTAATTGATTTTAGAAAAAGAAAGGAAGAAAGGGAAAGGGGAAGGAAGAAAAACATCAGTTTGTTGTTCCAACTATTTATGCTTTCATTGGCTCATTCTTTAAGTGACCTGACCAAGGAAAGAACCTGCAACCTTGACCTATTGTGACAACACTCGCACCAACTGAGCTGTCCAGCCAGGGCCCATGAATGTGCTTGAATCACACTTTATGGATCTCCAGTGTGAGTGGAGCCATATGCCCACTGCTGTAAAAGAATTATAAGTAGAAGTGACACGTGCCACTCGTGTGATGAGAATTTAGTAATATCCTGTGGGGTTTCTTTCTCTCTATCAAAGAAATTGGCAACATTTGAGGTAGTGACTATTCAGTTAGCCTGAATTCCTGAGGGTCAACCATGGACTGAGAGGCCTTGGCTGACTGTGATGGTTAATTTTATTTGTCAACCTGACTGGCATGGGGATGCCCAGAGAGCTGGTAAAGTTATTTCTGGGGGTCACCGTGAGAGTGTTTCTAGGGGAGGTTGGCATTTGAGTTGGTAGACTGGGTAAAGATCTCCCTCACCAACATGCAAGGAGTACCATTAAGTCTACTGATGGCTTGAATAGAACAAAAAAAGTGAAGGAAGGGAAAATTCACCCTCTCTGGTTGAGCTAGGACCTCTATCTTCTGCCCTCAGCACTCCTGGTTCTTGGGCCTTTGAACTCAGACCAGAACATACACATTGACTCCTCTCTCCCCAGTCCTTAGATCTTCGGGCTTGGACTAAATTATACCAGCAGCTCTCCTGGTTCTCCAGCTTGCAGACAGCAGAGCATGGTGCATCTTAGTGTCCATAATTGTGTAAGCCTATAACAAATTACCTATCTATACATCCATCCCTCCACGTATCTATCTATCTGTCTATCTATCTACCTACCCACCTATGTATGTATGTATGTATGTATGTATGTATGTATCTATCTATCTATCTATCTATCTATCTATCTATCTATCTATCTATCTATCTATTTATCTATCTATCTCCTTTGGTTCTGTTTGTCTAGAGAACCCCAACTAATACACTGCCCATGGCAGACATGAAGAATGAGCAAGAAATAAACTTTGGTTTTTTCAAGACACTAAGATTTGATATTTGTTTCAGGCCATTGAAATTTAAGACTTGTTAGTCTGATACCACAGAACAAACAGCTTAAACTAATTGATAAATGTCAGCAACTGAGCTGATTTTGAGACAGTTGTATGTTCATCAATCCCTCATATCACCTTAATTACCTATTAGCTGACTTCTCTAGCTTCCTAAATGAAAGGTGTCACTGATCACTTCATGTGGAGGCTGACCTATTCCCTAGGTTTCATCTTTACCTGGAATTAAGTAAAATGAATGTCACCCTCTTAAAATCTATTCTAAAGTAAGCTAACATTACCCTGGAAAAATAAGTTTCCCTGTATTGGCCTGAACCAAGCTAGCTTTTCTATCATTCTGACTCAGATGCATTACTGTAGAGGTAATAATTTGGCTTATTTTCTAGGCTTTTTGTAGTGTTTAACTACCCTTTAGTTAAAGATTTCATTTTCACCTAGTCACATTTACCCAAAAGAAGAACCAACCTTCTTTCTGGGTGGATCTTGGCAGGTATCCCCTTCAATTATCCATTTGACTAATGGAAATCAGTTTTTTACTCTAAACAGATATGCTGGGAATTAAATATACAAAAATAAATAATATACAATACCTTGAATAACACTCATAGGCTAATGTGCCTAGAATCACTCAGTCCAATATGAGCCTTATGGTTGTTTGTACTACTAGAGACTGAAATTCTGCCTTTAAAACTCACTCTGAAGCACCGGCTGGTACTTTCCATGGACATAGCTCCCAGATGGAAGTACCTGATCTCTAAATTTCAAAGTATCACCCGTCTGTTTTTTCTTCTTCCGTACTTCACCTGCTTGATTAAGCAATAGCTAGTTAAACGCATAATATCCTACACTACTTAAAATTGATGGTGAGTTACTTGCTTCTTTGAATATTGTGACTTGCTCAGATGGCCAAATTTCAGCAATTAGCATCCTTGATTTTTTAAGTTACTGTGCTTGTGTAGTTTTGCCAAGTCCTCCTGCTTTCTTCCCAGACTCATACTAGTCCTGAATTGGTATGATAAAACTAACTACTTAATATATTTCTAAGGAATTTTATCTAGAATGCTAAGAAAAGTTATGGGGAAGGGAACTAGTATTAAATGAGAAAGTAGTCTGTATCAAACACTCTGGGTCCCTTAATAATTCACTAAGATACTTTGAGTTTATTATTACTGTCACTGATTTACATTTCAAGAAATGCAGAAAAGTAAATTAATTTGTTCATTGTCAAAGGTCAAGTGAAATAAACCAAAATTAATTCACACCTAACTCAGAAAATCTTTTTATATTATCAGTATAATTTCCAGAACCTTTAGTAATTCAAAATTGTTTTTTGAGGTATGATATAAGGAGTTAGGAAACACCACTTCCATTTGGAAAAACAAAGGATTGATTCACAGAATAGGAAATAGTATTACAGACAGTGAGAAAAAGTGCAAAAATAAAATGGGGCATCAAGGAGCTCATTTTTTGATTTGTAAAGTAATCTAGTCTATAAAAGCATAGTGTATATAAGGCTTATTATGGAAGGGATTTCAATTAGACAAGAAGCATTTTGTTTTGTTTTTTAAAGTAAATCTAGTGGTTATCTTTGTTTTTTTCCTTTTCCATTTAATTCTCCAAATGCTGTCATCTTGAATATGTCTGCTTCAAATAATTCTTTGGAAATTGCTCTGGTCAAGGTTAAAATTTTCTCCTTTTCAATAAATCTCAAGGACACTTTTTCTGCCCTCAACTTTCAGAAATATTGAACACTGTTGACCACTCTGGCATTGAAACACGTTCTCCATTTGGCTTCTGTGACACTACACCCTCCTGTTTTAAACAAATCGCCTGGTTATTTTCAGTTTTGCTTCTTTTACTTTATTTTCCTTTTCTTTCCTACTATTGTTCTTTCCTATCTCCTTCCACCCTCCCTCGCTTCCTCTCTCCCCTTCTTTCTCCTTTACACTCCTCTTCCTTTTCCATTCTGTGATGATGTTTCCCAGGGTTTGAATCTCCACTATTTTTTCTTTTGACTTTACATGTTCTCTTGGTATCTTCTCCATTACTTCCATAACAGTATATATTTTGTTGACCATATTTAGGGTTCAGAGTCATATTGCCCACTAAACAACTATGATTGAACAACTCACAGGTATCTACGACACAACATGTCCCAAATTAAGTCCCTATATCACACCGCAATCTTTCAATAGATTTACTGAAATCCCTACAAAAATACTAATGGTGTTTTTTACAGAAGTAGAAAAATAATTCAAACATTTACAGAAAACCACAAAACATCCCTAAAGTCAAGTAATCTTAAGAAAGAACAAAGTTGTCAATATTGAATTACCTGATATCAAACTATACTACAGTAATACAGTAATCAAAACAGCATAGTACTGGCATAAAAACAGACACAAGGACACTCGAACTGAATGGAGTCCAGAAATAAACCCATGCCTATGTGATCATTTAATATTTGACAAAGGAGGCAATAAATGGTGTAGGGAAAATAGGACTAATACATGCAAAACAAATAAACCTAGGTCACTTTCTTACACCATATACAAGAATAAAGTCCAAATGGATTAAAGACAAACCTAAGATATGAAGCTAAAAAACTCCTAGAAGAAACCATGGGGAGTAAAATCTCTGACATTTCTCTAAGCAATATTTTTTTCCTGATATAGATCCTTGGCAAAGGAAAAAAAGACAAAAATAAACAAATGGGACTACATCAAATTCAAATGTTTCACACAGCAAAGAGAGTCATCAGCAAAACTACAAGATAACCTACTAAATAGGAAAAGAACTATATCTTACTTCTATGATGAAAACAATCAACAGACACTATTTGAGAAACTTAAGGAAGCTATAATCATTAATAGGAGAAAATTTGTGGTGAATAGAATAAATATTTCTGTACTATAGGATGGAAATACTATGTATAAGCTATTTACTTAATAATAAAGATTCAACTAATGTAATTATCATATAACTCAAAATTTAGAGCAAATACAATATAGGTGTAATAAAACAAATTATCCTCAATGGTGCATACCAATTATGAATAACAATACAATGTTACTAAATTGTTTCATAAAACTGTTGCCAAAAAAGTTTTATATTATTTATTTCATAAAATACTGCCTAAATTATTGAAAACGATTCTCTGAGGACATTTTATACTGAATAAATAAAGATGTTTTATTATCTAGTGAGACACAAGGAAGAAATTAAAAGTTTTAAAGAAAGAGAAGTAACACATTACAAAATGAGTCTTAAGGATAAATATGTTCTATTTGCTATGTTTACTATTGAGCATAAAGTATCAAGACAAACTAGTAAAGAAAATTTATGAAAAAACATAAAAGTAATCAAGTGTCTTAGATTTAAGTAACAGCTCTGCATACACAATGCCATATTTTGTTTGGTTATTTATCTATTTTTACTTCAAATTAGGCCCTATTACTGGCATACCATTT
>PVKM010017160.1:0-26175 GCA_004027735.1 Carollia perspicillata
TATTAATTGACCATAGAAACTTGGGTTTATTTCTGGGGTCTCTATTCTGTTCTATTGGTCTATGTGTCTGTTCTTATGCCAGTAGCAGGCTATTTTGATTACACAGGCCTTGTAATACAGTTCGATATCAGGTATTATGATCCCTCCTACTGTGTTGTTCTTTCTCAAGATTGCAGCTGCTATTCGGGATCATTTATGGTCCCATATAAATTTTTGAAGTGTTTGTTCTATGTCTGTGAAATATGCCATTGGTACTTTAATAGAGATTGTATTGAATCTATTAATCACTTTGGGTAGTATGGATATTTTGATAATGTTAATTCTTCTAGTCCTTGAGCATGGCATATGCTTCCATTTGTTTGTGTCTTCCTTAATTTCTTTTGTCAGTGTTGTGTAGTTTTCTGAGTACAGGTGTTTTACATTCTTGGTTAGGTTTATTCCTAGGTACTTTATTTTTTGTTGCTATATCAAATGGGATTTTTTCCTGATTTCTGTTTCTGATATTTCATTGTTGCTGTACAAAAATGCCTTCGATTTCTGAATATTGACTTTGTATCCCGCTGTTTTACCAAATTCACTTATTAGGTTGAGTAGGTTTTTGGTGGAGTCTATAGGACTTTCTATGTACACTATCATGTCATCTGCAAACAATGACAGTTTTGCTTCCTCCTTTCCAATTTGGATGCCTTTTATTTCTTTTTCTTGTCTGATTGCTGTGGCTAGGACTTCCAATATTATGTTGAATAGAAGTGGCGAAAGTGGATATCCTTATCTTTTTCCGATCTTAGTGGGAAAGCTTTAAGTTTTTGCCATTGAGTATGATGTTGTAGGTCTCTCATATATGGCCTTTATTATGTTGAGGAATGCCCCCTCTATTCCCATTTTGCTGAGTGTTGTTATCATAAATGGGTGCTGTACTTATCAAATGGTTTTTCCGCATATATTGATTTGATTATGTGATTTTTGTCTTTGGTTTTGTTTATGTGATGTATTATGTTTATTGATATGCAAATATTG
The DNA here is from genome assembly GCA_004027735.1 of Carollia perspicillata. Lineage (NCBI taxonomy): Eukaryota > Metazoa > Chordata > Mammalia > Chiroptera > Phyllostomidae > Carollia > Carollia perspicillata. The sequence goes on from PVKM010017160.1 coordinate 1,018, forward strand.
TACCATCCTTGCATCTCTGGGATGAATCCCTCTTGGTCATGGTATATGATCTTTTTAATGTATTGCTGGATGCAGTTTGCCAATATTTTATTGAGGATTTTGGCATCTATGTTCATCAGTGATATTGGCCTGAAGTTTTCTTTCTTTGTTTTGTCTTTATCTGGTTTTGGGATTAGGATGATGCTGGCTTCATAGAAAGAGTTTGGGAGTCTTCCATCTTCTTAGAGTTTTTAGAGTAGTCTGTGAAGGACAGGAGTTAGCTCTTCCATAAATGCTTTGTAGAATTCTCCTGTAAAACCATCCAGTCCAGGACTTTTGTGTGTTTGGAGGTTTTTGATTACTGCTTCATTTTCGTCAGCTGCTGTTGGTTGGTTTAGGCTTTCTGCTTCTTTGTTTAGTTGTGGAAGATTATATTTTTCTAGAAATTTGTCCATTTCACCTGGTTTTCAAATTTCTTGGCATATAGTTCTTCGTAGTAATTTCTTACAATCAATCCTTTGTAATTCTGTGGTATTTGTTGTAATATCTCCTTTTATTTTTTATTGTGTTTGTTTGGGTTCTCTCTCTTTTTTTCTTGATAGAGTCTGCTTAAAGGCTTTTCCATTTTGTTTATCTTTTCAAAGAACCAGCTCCTGGATTTATTGATCCTTAGATTGTTATGATTTTAGTTTCTATGTCATTTAATTCTTCTCTGATCTTGGTTATTTCCTTCCTTCTACTTGCTCTGGGCTGTGTTTTTTGTTGTTCCTCTTGTTCTTGTATGTGTAGGGTTAGGTTGTTTCTTTGAAATGTTTCTATCTTTTTTAGGTAGGCCTGTATCGCTATGAACTTCCCTCTCAGGACTATCTTCACTGTGTCCTATAAATTTTGGATTGTTGTGCATTCATTTTCATTTATTTCCAGAAACTTTTTATTTCTTCCTTAATCTCATTCTCACCCCATTCATTGTTTAATAGCATGCTATTCATTGTCCATTAGTTTGAGTGATTTTTAGTTTTTTCTTGAGGTTGGTTTCGAGTTTCAGTCCCTTGTGGTCAGAGAAAATGCTTGATATGATTTCAGTTTTCTTGAATTTGTTGAGGCTTGTTTTGTGTCCTGTCATGTGGTCTATCTTTTAAAATGTTCCATGTGCATTTGAAAAGAATGTGTATTTTGCTTTTGGGGGATAAAAGGCTCTGTGTATAAAAGTTAAGTCCATTTGATCTAAGACATTGTTTAATGCCTCAGTATCTGTGTTGATATTCTGTTTGGAAGATCTGTCCAATTGTGTTGCTGTCAATATTTCTCCTGAAGTCCTCCAAGAGTTCCTTTATGTATTTGGGTACTCCTGTGTTTACAATGTTTATGTCTTCTGGATGGATTCTTCCCTTGAGTATTGTGAAGTGACCTTCTGGGTCTCTTCTTATGGCCTTTGTTTTGAAGTCTATTTTGTCTGATATAGTATTGCTACCCCAGCTTTTTTTTTTCTTGTCCATTTGCTTGGAATATTTGTTTCCAGACTTTCATTTTCAGTCTGTGTAGGTCTTTTGTTCTGAGGTGTGTGTCTTGAGGCAGCATATGTGTGGGTCATGATTTCTTATCCATTCAGCTATTCTGTGTCTTTTGATTGCAGCATTTAATCCATTCACATTTAATTTTATTATTGATAGGTACTTATTCATTGCTGCTTTACTCCCTTTGTTCCTGTGTTCCTCTCTCTCTCAGTCTTTTTCTTTTTTTTCTTAAAGCAGACCCTTTAGCGTTTCTTCATAGCTGGCTTGGAGGAGGTGTATTTTTTGAGGCTTCTTTTGTCAGGGAAGCACCTTATGTGGCCTTCCATTTTGAATGAGAGCTTTGCAGGGTAGAGTAGTCTTGGTTGGAGTCTTCTTCTTCTTTTTTCATTATTTGGAATATTCCCTGCTACTCTCACCTGGGTTGGAGCATTTCCTTTGAGAAGTCAGCTGCTAGTCTTTTCAGGGCTCTCTTGTATGTTACTTCCTTGTATGTTACTTCTCCCTTGCTGCCTTTAAGATTCTCTCTTTGTCTTGGAATTTTGCCATTTTAATTTTGATGTGTCTTGAAGTGGGACTCTGTGGGTTCCTCTTGATTTGGGTTCCTCTCTGTGTTTCCTGGATTTGTGTGACTTTTTCTGTTATCAAATTAGGGAAGTTTTCCATCATTACTTTTTCAGACAGGTTTTCTATTCCTTGGTCATCATCTTCTCCTTCTGATATCCCTATTAATACAGATATTGTTATTGTTCATGCTGTACTACAGTTCCCTTAATCCCTCTTTATTCTCTTTGAGTCTTTTTTCCTTTTATTATTCTTTCTGGGAGGTTTTTTCTACCTTATCCTCCAGCTCACTGATTCGATCCTCTGCTTGATCGAGCCTGTTTTTGATTCCTTCTGCTGTGTTCTTCAATTCAGAAATTCTTTTCTTCATTTCCTCTTGGCCCTTGTTAATAGTTTCTGTTTCCTTTTTCATGTTGATATAGTTTGCAGTGAGTTCATTGTAGCTTCCCTGTAGTTTTTAGAACCAAGTCATTTTATATCACAGATTCTAAAAGTATGTCATTTACATAATCACATTACATTTATGGAATTGCAATGAATTTAGAATATGAAGTTTTCTTTTCTACCTTTCACCGTTTCAGGTTGGTTTAAAATATTAGATTTTTTTCTTGATGTCTTTCAATAGTTTCAATGTTGTAATTGTTACATTTCTGAGGTCATAGAAAAGGCATTTAAAGAACTATTTTGGTAAATTAAAAAAATTCATTTTATGCTGACATATGAAGATTGCTGTTAACAGAGGATGCAAATATTACTGTCTTGTATACGCCAAGCCCACTACTTTGTGTTTTCACTAATGTTATTTCATTGATATTTGTGGCAAACTTATAAGGCTATTTCCCCAGTTTATAGATAAGGAAACTGAAGCTGAGATAGAGTAAATGACTTGCCCAGAGTCACATAACTGGGAGGGATTTTGAACTCTACACGTCTTTGGACTCTACACATTGTTCTTGAAGAGTCATCCAAGGAATGGAACTTTTCTGAGTTCCATTGAGAGATTTGGTCCATGAGCCAAAGAGATTATATTTCGTTTGGTTTTGGAAGTGAATAAGTAACCTGTGGAAAACTCCAAGAGCTGTGGAAATGTTTTTTAAGCTAAGGCTTAAGGGTGAAAATTTGAAGTGGATTCTTACCAAAGACTTACCCCCTTTTTATACCTCCCAGTCTTTCATTTAAATGTAAAACTTTCCAAAACAAATATTTACTCTAATTCTCTGGAAAAAATGCATCTCTGCAATGTTCCCATCACACAAATATTTATTGTATGTGTATTTAGTTTTAATTTCATTCCTTAGTGTTTTACCATTATTTTTTTCCACATCTCCCATTCTGCATTGTAACATCTTTGAGGTCCCCTGTTATATTTATCTGTAATTGCTGTCTCCTACCTTGTTCAGTACTTTATACAGTACATGGAAGATGCTTAATAAATGTTGAATAGTATTGAGTTATAGCATATAAGGTTCTCTGCAATGTGCCTTCTTCATCTCTATCATATTCTCTCATATTACTTTCCTATGGAGATAGCCAAGTAATCATAGTCATTATTTATCTGTCCTTCTGCCCTTTTTCACATTCAGATGCCTTTTCTCCCTCTTTCTCTACTTATGGTTTTAATTACCATTTTTCCTCCTCCACGAGCCCTCAACCATTCAGCTCATTAGAAGTCTTTGGATTTCCTCCTGCAGTTACTGTCATTAGGGTGTATCTAACACTTAGCATATTTCATTCTCAGTTATCTTTTGTTTGTGGCCCTTATTCATCTGGATTGTGAATTTAAGTTCCTGTATCTCTCTTGATATGGAAATTTTAGACATGTGCAATGAACAGATGCATTTAATGTTTACTCTTACAGTAATAATGATGACTACATTCTGAAATTTATCTTTCAAAAATAGCTGGGGCACTATTTGTTTTTGAAACTTTTACAAAATGTGTGTGTTTGTATAATGTTACTCTATATATTATGTGTATACATACATAATTTTTAAATTAGGTTATCAGGACACCCCATGGGAGAGACTTCGATGACTCTTTGGAAAGGTGTGATGAGTATTTGAGCCCAAGGTCATGTAGCAAGCCCCAGCATTCCGCGAGGACCATACATGTCCATTCGGCACCCTCAACAATGCTGAAGCATTCTCCAAGCCCTGTGTTAAATCGTGCTTCTCTCAGGGAAAGGTAATGATTAGTCCCTATTTCCGAACTACTTTTTTTGAATAGTAATCACTAGAAAAGAGAAGGCAGCAATAATGTATGTGACGTGATTATTTGTAAATGTATAATTTCATTTTCAGAGGCTTAAATTGTTTTTGCTTACAACATATTGCATATTACAATAGTGTTACTCTTCCTCAACCCAGTTTTCTTGAAGTGAGTTTATTATTAGAGTTTATTCATCAGGGGGACTTTAACCCTAATTAAGTACTTTAGTTCATAAAAGAGAAAAATAGAGTATGTGATAGCTTGTTTTTAGTAGATTCATAGATATTTAATATTATAGGCATGGCTTATTATAAAAATAGCATAGGTTGTATTTTCCTTTTGGTGATAATGATGATAGTATATACTGTTGGTATAAGGTACCTAATTTCCTCAAATAACCTCCTTTCAACTCCCCCAAGAGAATGTTAATCGTGTAAAGATTCTAGCTCTCCCTCTAAAAATGCTTTTGCAACCAAAGTTAGCCACTAGTAATAACTTGAATGTGAAAGAAGTACCGAATTTTTTGGACTGTTAAGATGCACTGGACCATAAGATGCACCTTGGTTTTAAAGGAGGAAAATAGGAAAAAAATTTTTGAGTCAAAAAATGTGGTAAAATACTTAATAACATAGGCCACTGCCCCCCCCCACCCCCCCACAGTGAGCCAGGTAAGCTATGTTTGGACTATAAGATGCACCCTCATTTTCCTCCTAAAATGTGGGTGGCGGGCGTGTGTCTTACAGTCTGAAAAATATGGTAATTTCTCTTCATCTTTTTTTCTATTATTGTTGTTGAATCTAAACTGGAAATTCCTTGCTTCTTTCACAAAGTAACACAGAAAACAATCATTGTCATGAATTAAAAAGCAGAAACACCCAGCCTTTAGTATTAAAAAACGTTTCTAGAAATTTGAATACCTAACAGATGTAACACCATCTACAACATGGAAATAAAATCTATCTTTACGATAGTTTAAAAAAGCTGAATACACTACGTTTGTATAGCATGTTAGGGCCACCAGACATCATTGAACAAGTTTGAATTAACTGGAGAGGGTCTGTCAAAAGTTCATCTTAAAACTGATGTGTCAGTGTGGAGGGTGCATCAAAGCACCCTGTTCTGAACAAACAGGTTTGTCTGTTTTCTCATGAGCCTGACGAGCATTCGAATGGGACACATAGAGGCAGGCTAGAGACCCTGACCCTGAGGTGGGGGTTCTGATCAGTGTTGCTTCTAGTCCATTATAGTCATGCCGATGGGGATCCTTGGGTTCAGATAGATGGATAGACGGATTGATAGACCCACAGATAGATAGATGACCTCTACACCTATAGGCTTTGGAAGTTCAAGAGCAGCTCTTAAAGAGAGGTTTTTCTGCTGAAGTCTGGTAACTTGCATCTCAGTATCAAGGGATTTTCTTTGAATTCCAAATCTGCTCAGATATTTAGACATATACAGTTGTTACTCTCTTTTTACCTACTTTTATAATTAAGGGCTTCTGATTTGTTGATTAGGTTCTTTACTGTATCTGTAGTTTAAGATTTTTTTGCCTGTATCTCCTTGTATATGTTTTATAAACATTGTTTTGTTTTTCTGCTTTTTCACATATTTTACAAAACTCTCCAGTTGTTTACCATTATGGTACAATATCAATTTTAGCCTTTTATTACTTTATCCTTGTATATGATTTTGACCCAGCTTGAAGCCTATCCTTTCAAGGTTGATAAATCCTTCACTGAGGCTGCATTCAAGTCTTTTTTTCCATTGAGGGTAGCTAAAGCTGGTTGTCCTTTTTTTTTTTTTTTCATATTTCAGTGCAAGGGATGGTTCAGAGTAGATAGTGGCATTTACACATTTATTTTGATGCTAGATGGTAGATGTGGATAAATTCTTTGCTAGAAGAAAATGAGTGATTCTAATATTAAACATTACCTATCTTTTCTATGACTTGAGGATGGTTAAGGTGCTGCTAAAATAAGAGAGTATGATGGGAATTTAGTTTTGAATTCATCTACTTTCTAGGGGGTTACTTTCTAGGATAAAATTTTTTACTTTCGTTGGGGTGAAACACCTATTTTGAGTGTATTTTCTAAAAAAGATTCTAGATTTAGTCCATAAAGAAAAATAAAATACTTCTGTAAAATATTACTAGGAACAAAATCATGTTCTTCTTTAGCATGCTCAGTACCACATCCTTAAATATAAGACATTTCTGAGCTGGCTTTTTAGGGCACTCAGCAGTATATTTATAGGGTGTTTATAGAATCCACTGGAATAATAAGCAATTTAAACTCATGTAAATGTAAATTATATGTCCCAGGAAAAAAAAGGGAGTATGACAGAGCATGCAGCTATAGGGATTTATCTGGGTAAGTATTCATTAAAATTAGTTAACTTTCCTCTAATATTGCTGTAAAATGCTGACTCCTTAATCATGTATGTGTATTAAACAGACTTTTAAAAACTTTATCAGTGACTCTAAGCAAATGAATTTTTTATTGATAGTGCAAGTTCTTTTTTCTTTAAGCCCATTTCAAAAACACCTTCAATAGAGTTAGCACACCATAAAATGGTTTCAGTTTTGATGTGTTACAGTTCAGAAGCAGTTTTCTCCTCAAAATATAAATATTAATATTATGACTTACAGTTTGTAGTAGGCTGTAGAATTATTGCTGAAATAAGACTAAGGAATACTAGCCAATCTAATTAAAAAGGGACTGATATTCTTTTAAATCATGCTTAAGGTGGTTAGTTTTGTAAATGGAGTTAAAGATCGTGGGGCCATCATTTCTTATACCACAGCACAGACTAGTGGATCCTCTCGTGGTCTCATTGAAGATACCGCAGTATCCCGTTGGAGCTACATAGGGATCTCAGGTTCAGGCTGTGTTTCATGTGTAGCAAAGTCTGCCCGTGCATTTGCAGAGATGCAGCAACACCTTCTTTCATTAATGCAGGAGATTATAGTTAATCTTCCATGATGGATTAAATTCTTTACAACAGCTAATGTAAATCATTTATCCTGCTTAATAGTCTGTACTTTGAGTAAACATATAAAATTGTAACTTTTTAAGAACAAACTGTGGGATAAAAAGACAGTTTTAAGCAACCTATTAGTATTTTAGTACTCATTCCTTCATAAAGGAATTATCAATAGCATTTTATATGGATGCATTATAATCAGATCTAGAAATTTTCATTGTAACTTATATAGCTTAATTACATGAATGCCAGTTTTGAGTTTGGAAAGGGCATAAGAAAGAGGAATGTTTGCTTTATTTCTTCTTTGACGTCTTTAAGTCCAACCCTCAGACTCTAAAAAAAGGCATATTTTTCTTTCCTATTCTTTAATATTTACTTTTTCAACTGGTATTGGGAAGGGGTCATTCAATTTTTATGTTTCCCTGTATTCTTTCTTGTTTATTTGTTTATTGAAGTATAATTGACACACAAAATTATATTACTTTCAGATGTACAACATAATGACCCAATATTTGTATTGTTCCCCTGTATTCTGAAGGAATAAGAACATGATTGGATTATAAATAATATTTTAATCTATTACCAACGTTTTGTGTCATTTCATAAAATGAGTTATATTCTTTTTTATGCAGAAAGGAATTTCTTCCACATAGTTTAGATATGATTCAATCACTGGAAAATAAGAACTAATTTTAAAGGCATTCTACATGGAATTATTATTCCAAAATGAAAATCTATATCTTTGTGTAGAGATAAAGCTCTAAAGAATTATGTATGTAAATTATTAAAGTGGTCAGATATATGGGTATGTTCTTCCAAATTCATGTTGAAGTTTATTGTTGAGACTGTATATTGAACACAGTGTGAGTACTTACTACTACAGCTGAGAATTAGTGCCTGGTTTTACATCTGCCTTTCATCCTTGGTTGAAAGAAGAGAAATGTTATTCTAATCTTTATATATTACTACATAGGGGTAAGAAAAAAATGACTTTCTGTGTCCGGCATTTGGAAAGATTTCCTTTTCTCTCTCTCTGGCTACAAGTCACCTTTGTTTTTTATGCCCACAGATTCCATTCTGATTGGTGTTCACCTTCAAACTGTGATGAGATCCATGACCGGGTAAAAAATGTCTTGAAATCACATCAGGCTCATCAAAGACATTTATATGTTAGTTTCTAAAATTTTCTCTTGAAGGCTTTTCATAACTGGGCATGAAAACCACCCAAGATGCTTAAAACTTGTAATATGTGATCAATCATTGAGAAGGAAAAGATACAGCTTCTGTATCTAGCTTCCTGCTTGACCTGAGTCATTATGCAAAATGTCAGATGTGAATTCTCTAAACTGTAAACATAAGTTAGTGATTGCTACCTCATAAAGAGCCAGTAAATAGTGACTTTATGCTAGGTTTCTCACAGCCTTCGAAATATGGGAACTCTGGTTTTTTGGTCCAGTACAAAGAAAGTCCATGTCCTATAAATAGATTTGACTCTGAATGGTAGAATGAAGGAGGAGTGACAAAATACTTATTTTGAAGAAAGCTCCCAGCTGATTTTTATGTTAAATGAATGTTTAAAAGAGGAAAAGAGCTGGTCAGGTCTACCAGGTTTAATATTAGAGAATATCAATATGATAATATTTTCTGAGATGAGACAAAAAGTGTATATGTGAAGGGCAGCTGAGAGATAATTACTGTGTGTTCTTTTGTGCTTGGTTCCATGTTTCATTTATTGGCTTTAAAAACAATTACTTATCACGAGTGTCATGTTGGGCCCAAAGCTAAGTCCTGGCGACATAACTTGATTCTGTGACATTGGCATCAGTTTGTACCATTTTAAATTTCTATATGCATGGTGCTTTTTAATTAAACTTGTTTCCAAAGTATAACATCCATTTAGAATATATACACACCATAAGTAACCACTCCATGAAATATAATGAACCACCTTATGTAAACTGTCTGCCAGATCAAGAAACAAAACATTTTCAGCTCTGCATAAGTCCCTCCTTTTTCCTCATAGCTGCCGCCACTCCAGGGGTAAACATTGACTTCTAATAGCAAGTGTGTTTTGTAAGTACGTAATAAGTATTGTGTGTTTTGATCTTCATATAAATGACATCCTACAAAAAATGCCTGCTCCTTTTTTTTACCCAACTCATTTCACTTTGTTTTTGCAAGTCTGACATTTTTGCAATGCAGACATCTTGTTATGTTTAGCAATAGTTCTTCACTCTTGCTGCTGAAATGGTATTTCATCATGAAAATACTGTCATTGATTCACTTGTTCCTCTCATGATGTACATTTGGGTTGTTTCTTGTTTGGGCTGTTATAGAGCCACTGTTGGCAGTTTATGCATGTCCTTGGGTAACATCGTGTGCATTTTATTTGGGTTTATAGTTACCCCGGGATTGTTCAGTCACAGTGAGTGTGTCCACTCAGTCTTGCAGATGCTGCCAAAGACTCTTCCTAGTGACTCTGACAGTTCACTAGGGACCATTCGTACTACCACCACCAGTTTGTGTGAGTTCTGCTTGTTCCACATCCTCACAACTGTCTGATCGGTTGTGTGTGTGTGCTTGTGTGCATTTTCATTTGGCATTTTCATAAGTAATTAGCATTTTATCACATAATAGTTTTAATTTGCTGTTTTCTGATGACTAGTGAATATGGTCATTGGCCATTTGGATGTCTCTTTTGTGAGCATTTGTTCAAGTCATCTACTCGTTTTTGTACTAATTGTCTCCCTTTCTTTTTTTGGCTTGTTAGACTTCCGTATAGATTCTTGGTAGGAGTTCTTAGTTGGGTATATGTTTTGCAGTTTTCTTTTTTTCTGTGCATTGCATTTTCACTCTCTTAATGGTATCTTTTAGTGAAAAGAAGTTCTTAATTCTAGTAAGTCCAAGTTATCATTTTTCCTTTTTATTAGCATTTTTAGAATTTTTGTCTATAAGACATTGTCCTTTATTTTTTTCTAAAGGCTTTTTGTTTTCTTTCATGAATATGTGCTTTGGTTGGAGCTATTTTTTTCTGTATAGTGGTAAGTAGGTTTCAAGTTTCAGGAACTGTTCCAGTCTCATCATAGTGGATGTATCTCTTTCTAGCTCTGTTGATTTTTGCTTTACATATTTTGAAGCTATCTCATTTTTGAATGCAGATTTCAGACTGTGATGTGGACCTTTTATTGTGCAATGCTCCACTTTATCTCTCGCATTGTTCTTTGTTCACAGCATTTTTTTCTGATGCTAACATAGTTACAGCGATATTTTCTGGTGAACATATGCAATGTGTATTTTTCCATCCTTTGTTATTTATCATTGTAGTTAAAGTGCATATCTCATAACAAGAACATGCGATTTTTTGCAGAAATGAAAATTCAGAATTTTAATGTCAATTGATAGGGCTTTCACTTGGATTAATATGTATTTTTTTGCCATTCATTTTCCTTTTTACTAACTTGTTATTTTTTTTTTTTTTTACTATTTTGTCATTGGTTGCCCTAAAGATTTCAACATGTTTAGCTGACCTATTATTTCTTTGTTGACCTCTTCAATCATACTGGGGCCGGAAAATGTTTAACTCTTTGTAATCCACATTCTTTTTGTATGTCTGTTTTTGTTATGCCTTTTTAATTCTACATATATTAAATTGACAAATTTTGTAGAGTAATGTTTATTCATTTTAACCTCATATTTACCCTTTCTATTATTCTTTATTCTTTCTGGCAATTTCATGTTTCCATCTGGCAATGTTTCAGGTCTTTCAGGCAATGTTTCCTTCTGCTTGAAGCATGCCCTGTGATACTTATTTTCATGTCATTTTCCTGGCTGTGAGTTCTGGTTTGGTTTGTTTGAAAATGTCTTGGTTTAATTTTATGTAATATGGTTTAATGGGATATAAAATTCTACATTCGGTAATTATCTTCTTGGGTATATCAAAGAAGCCATTCCGTTGTCTTCTGGGTTCATTTGTATCTGTTGAAAAATCAGGTGTTATTTCTTCTAAATATTGTGGGGGTTTCTTATCCTCTTTGTTTAGCAATCCTCTTTGTTTAGCAATTATCCTCTTTGTTTAGCATTGTATACCTAGATGTGGTTTTCTTGGACTAACTCTATGTTAAGTTTTTAGAGCTTCTCAAACCTCAAACTGATAAAAGAAGGTTATCTTTTATCAGTTTCGGAAAAGCACTAGCTATTCTTTCTTTAAACATTGCTTCTGCCCCAGTATCTCTTTACTCTCTCCCTGGAACTTCCCATTATACTTCCTTAGTATCTTTAGGCTGTATCTCATATGTACCTTATACTTATTTTGATATTTTTAATTTTTTTCTCAAGTTCAGATATTTTCTCTTGAAATGTCCTCCAAATTGCTAATCCTGTCTTCTGCTTTGTTGACATTGCTGTTAAAGCTATCTGAAACATTTTGAAAGATATAACTTAAAAAGACACAGACTACCAGAACTCAAGAAGGAATAATTTTAATGATTGTATATATATTACAGAAATTGAATTTGAAGTTAAGAATCTTCCATAAAAGAAAATACTAGTCCCAGATGGCTTCGCTCATGAATTCTACAAAACCTTTAAGGAAAATATAATATCAGTCTAATGTATTTCTGAAATGTAAAGGACAACTTCCCAAGTTATTTTATGAGGTCAACATTTGCCTTGATATGAAAACAAGACAACCACATTAAAAAAAAATAAAAATAGCCCTGGCTGGTGTAGCTCAGTGGATTGAGTGCAGGCCTGAGAACCAAAGGATTGCGGTTCGATTCCCAGTCAGGGCACATGCCTGGGTTGCAGGCCAGTTCCCAGCAGGGGATGCACGAGAGGCAACCATACATTGATGTTTCTCTCCTTTCCTTCCCCTCTAAAGAAAAATAAAATAAAATCTTTGTAAAATAAAATAAGACTCACTCTTTTTTTTTTAATTTTTTATTTTAATTGTTTTTCAGTACAGTTTTCTGTCTTTTACTCCCATCCCATACCACCCCCCAGTGCTCCCCCCTCCCTCCCCTTTCCACCCCTCTTAGTTTTTGTCCATGTGTCCTTTATACTTGTTCCTATAATCCCCTCCCTTTTTCCCTGACATTCCCTCCCTCTTAAAAAAATAAAATAAATAAAAATAAATATAGACTCACCGAAATCTTTCATGAACAAAGATGCAAAAGTCCTCAACAGCAATATTACCAAATCAAATCTAGCAATTTATAAAAATGAAAATATGTCATAATCAAGAAGACTCATTCCAGAAATGCAAAGTAAATTCATCCCATTAACAAGTTAAATAAGAAAAATAATGTATTTCTTCTCTGTGTCATTTCAATGGACACAGAAAAATTATCCAAAAAAATCTAACTCCATTCATGATAATTTTAGTAAAGTTGAGATAGAAAAGAATTTTCTCAGCCTAATAAAGAACATCCTTTAAAAACCTACAGCTAATATTATATTTATGAAAGATTGAATGCTTTCCCCCTAAATTTAGCAAGAAGGCAAGGATGCCTCCTGTCACGATTCCTTTAACATCATACCAGGAGTCTTAGATGATGCAGAGAGGTAAGAAAAAGAAACAAAAGGCATGCAGGTTGAAAAGGAAGAAGAAGCAAAACTGTATTTGCAGAAGATATGATTACTTTTTTTTAGAAAATGCCATAGGATCTACAGAAGAGTTCCTAAAACTAATAGTGACTTTAGCAAGGTCACATTATACAAAGAAAGTCATTTCCCCCATATGCCAGCAATGAACAACTGAAATTTTAAATTAGAAAATCCATACCACGTGTAATAATAGCACCAGAAATTGAAGTGCTTAGGTATAATTCTAACAAAATATGTTTAGGATCTGCATTTTTATGAACCACAAAGTACTTTTTTAAAAAGATTTTTTTATTTGTTTATTTTTAGAGAGAAGGAAGGGAGGGAGAAAGAGAGGGAGAGAAACATCAGTGTATGGTTGCCTCTCACGTGGCCCCCACTGGGGACCTGGCCCACAACCCAGGCATGTGCTGTGACTGGGAATCGAACTGGTGACCCCTTGGTTCGAAGCCCACGCTCAATCCACTGAGCTACACCAGCCAGGGCAACTACAAAATACTTTTGAAAAACTCAAGAGAGGTAGACCTAAATGGAGAGGTAGAACACTGTATTCACAGATTGGAGGACTCAATATGAAGGTGTCGGTTTTCTCCATTTTGATTTTGTTTCTATGCAGATGTAAAAACCACATTAAGCTTCATAAATAGATGTCGATGAGCTGATTCTAAAAAGTATATGGAATGGGAAAATAATTTGAAAAACCAAAACAACTATGAAGAAAACAACAAAGTTTGCAGAACCAACTACGTAATTTGAACATTTACTGTAAAACACAGCAATGAAGACAGTGTGGGACTGACTAAATTAGGGACACATGTATCCAAAAAATAAAGTTGATGCCCCATAAATATGAGTATACCTACAAAAATAGTGTCAAACTGATTTTTCAAACAGCTGCACAGTCAGTGAAATGTAAACTGTGTTTTTTGCCTTTACAGCACGATTCAAAAAGTCCTTGACAGATAATTCAACATAGATCATAGACCTAAAATATAGTAGAAAATATGTTTAGTTTGTATTTGGAAATAACTTTTAAGATATGACACCAAACACATGATCCATAAAAGAAAAAATATTGATAGACTGAACTTCATTAATATTAAAAACTTTTGCTCTGTGAATTGCACTATTAAAAGAGGAGAAAGACAAGCCTCTGTCTGGATGAAATATTTATGAATCACATATATGAGTAAGGACTTGTATCCAGAATTTAAAAAACAAAAAATAAAAAATCCAAACTTCAAACTCAATAAGAAGGCAGAAACTACCCAATTAAAAATGGTGAAACATCTGAACAGACCTTTCACCAAATAAACATATGTAAGGATGTTCAGTAGTCATCACAGAGATGCAAATTAAAACAATGATGTGATGCTACCACACACCTTTTAGAATTGTTGAACAAAAACAAAAGCCTCCCCAGATCTGTAGTAGCAGTTGCTGTCAAGCGTGTGGAGCAAGAGAAATTCTCATTCAGTGCTGGAGGGAGTGCCCAGTGGAACAGCCTTTAAAGACAGTTGGCCGTTTTGTGTGGGGCAAAATACACACATCAGATGGCCCAGCAACCCCCTCTTGGCTACTTACCCAAGTGAACTGAAAACATGTTCACACAAAAGCCTGTACGCAGATGTCTACGGAAACTTTACTTAACCCCAAACTGGAATCTTAAGAGAACATTTAACTTACTGCCAGTTACTGGGAAGGAGAGCCCCATCTTCCTTTAATAGTTTAATTTTATTAATGACGTTTACTGAAAGAAAAATAGTTTCTTCTGGACTATATTATTTCAGAAAACCTTCATAAAAATTAACTAGATAGATATTACCTGAAAGAGTTTGAGCCTAATTTTTTAATTTATTGGTTGATTTGAAAGAGAATTGGTTTGTTGTTTCACTTACTTATGCATTCATTGCTTGTTTCTTGTATATGCCTTGACTGGGGAATAAACTTATAACCTTGGCATATTGGGACAGTGCTCTAACCAACTGAGCTGCCCGGCCAGGGCCAAGCCTAATTTTCATATAGGAGAATGATCTAATGGCTTGGGATGGAGGTTTTGATTTTGTAGTTCAGTTTATTTGCCTTCTAGGAAGCCATATAATGTATATCAAGTTAGAGCTGGACTTAAATTCCAGCTCTGCCACTTAATAATTTGTATCTTTGGGCAAGTTATTTAATTTATTATTTAATTAATTTATTTACTTTTCTGAGTTTCAGAACCTTTGATAAGGTTATTGAAGGCTTAAATGATGTTTATATAAAAAGTACGTAGATACCTTGAAGGTACTAAACAAATACTGGTGCTGTACATCTTTTTCTGTATTTACACATGGGCAAATGGGAATGTTAATGAGGAGTAAGAGGTGAATCACTTCTTTGTGCCCTAGGAATGGACTTTCTGGCACTGACAAGAATGATGCATCTCTTCAAATGTTTGCTTGATCCATAGTCAGTAACTTACACTAAGATGTGGTGTTCATTGCCTTTTTGCTTTCACGTATCCTGACCTTAAAAAAAAAGATTATATAAAGAATTTTTGTAAGAGATGTGTGTGTTGATTAAATATATTAAATGACACAAAATAGAGCCTTAAACTTTGATGGGAGTAGTTGTGAAGGTCATCTAGTCCTTATCGCTTTTTAGGGCAGAATTCCCCACCATGAAGTCCTTGACCTAAACGGGTGTTGGTGGTCTGCGTGAGCAGTTTTAGTGATTGTGATCTCCCTCCCTCCAGGACAACCGTTCTGGGTTTGGAATGCTTTATTAATTAGAAAGTTTTCCTCACTTTGTCCTCTGCTATGTCTCCTAATAATACTACCCTTTGGTCCATCCTGTCCATAGAGCTTCGTAAAATAAACTAGCCTTGTTCCACGTGTGTGCAGGTACATGTCCTAGCCATCTTCTCTCCTCAGGGTCTGGAAGAGTAGCCACCCAGCTGAAAACATGGGTCTGTGTAGCGAATAATTTAGGCTCAGATTTTTTAAGAAGTACTTTTGAATGTTTTTTCATATATGAACTTTTAAAATTTAGTCATCATTTTGTTACATCAAAAATTAACTTTCCAATTGTATTGACAAAATTAAGCAAGGAATATTGATTTATGTTTATGATTCATGTAATCACTTATATAATTTAGAAATGAATAACTTTTCTCAGGGATGGAATTTTTATACTTAATATTATTTACTTGTTTCATTTAGTCCTTGCACATAATCTATTTCTTATTTGAAAGCATTACTTTTTTAAAAATTTCTTACAGTTTTTTGTAGTGTCTTTGTGGTTATTACAGCCAGTTACATTTTTCTGGGATATTAATAGATGCTTCACTGATTTATCAAACTGGACAAAAATATGTAACATCTAGCAACATGCTGTTTAAGAAAAAATATTTATAACCTAATAACAATGAAAGTTGAAAATAAAAGAACAAATGTATACCATCCAAGCACTAACTGAAAGAAAGCCATTGTAGCTATACTAATAGTGAACCAACAAAAGTTAGCGGGGGAAGCATTAATAGAAATAAATGGAGCTACTTCATAGTGATAAAAGGTTTCAATTCACCAAGAAGCTGTAATAACTCTAGATATATATTTGCATTTTCTGTTATTTCTTAACTTGCTTTACTGTTTACTGCTTACATTTTTTAACTGAATGCTCTCTTCCCAATTTCATGCTATCAGCAAATTTTAAAAATTATTTTCTTCATAATCGGTTTTCAGCTGACTTTTTACATAAAGTGAATTCATTATTAACACTATTCTTTATAGTAGTCTATTTGTGCTGACCGGTTCCTTTTGTTACCAGATTTCTTTATTTCTATCCAGTCTGACTAAGGAATAAGGGTATTGGCCAGTAGGTGAGAAAGATATTTGATACTAAATTATATAACGTACCATATATTAAAACCATAATTACTGTGAATGATGCAGTTTACAAAACTATTGCTTTAGAATCCTATTTCTTAAGCTCTTGAATGTGTCTATTAGAAGAACAATCTGCCCATTGAAGAAGTGGCCATGCATTTTGATTCCACATAACAACGTGTAAGATACTACTATACATCTTACTATGTATCTTAATACATAGTATCCATTCCCATTCATTTGCTGATTCAAGAAACTTCTACTGGGTGTCCAGTCTTTGATAAGCAGTGTTAACAAAAATACAATAAAACTGTATTAGTCTTGTTGAACAGAATAATAAATTTTGACCTACTCTTTTGTTTCTTTCCTAAGACATGCAAACATTTAATTCAATTTCTTATAATAGGGGAGGAGGAGAACATTTCTCAATGAGATGTTGAGTGTCATTATAATTATAAAATGAATTAATAATAATCTTTACTTTTTCAGGATGAGAGAGATCCAGAGAAAGAAGAAGAATTAGAACTGAAAAGAGGTCTTTTTTGCAGAGACTATGCCTATGACAGTGACCCTGAGTACAGGTATGAGGTTGCTTAATTCTGTGCAGTATAGAGATCTTCCTCATAATTGATATAAAAATAACCTGCTTCTTAATGTATGGATTTGTGGGAAATTTAGACTCAAATTAGCAATTATTAATTATATTTTGTATATTTAAAATATTTAACTATGTAAAATCTTATTAAAATATTTTAATGTTTGCATTAATGAAACTTTTCAATGAAAACAAATGTAGTCAACTAATGGTGATGCTTTCATCCTACTTAAGATTTTTAGTCTCTCTGGCGTCCCTGCAAATCCACATATCCAGGGCTCATTTCAGGCTATGTTATATATCCATGCTGGCTGTCCTATGTCTTCCACCACCTCTGAGTATGAAATTAATTAGGAAGAATTCTCTTATCAAGGAGTTATTAAGTGACCTTTTACTGCTGACATTTTGGTATTTGGGAGCTGGACTGGGGAAGGAATCTACTACCCATGCATACTTCCTTCTCAATTTCATGTTGCCGCTCTTAAAATTTTAGACACGTGCTATGGTATCAGGGCCCCGGGATGCTCTTTCCTCCTATTAGCACCTTCTGTGTGTATATCTCAGATTTCTACAGTACTGCTGGCATCACTATCTATTTGAGCATTAGTCCTAATTAAAGACCAGGCATGAAGGGATGCTTCATAGATGGGAGTTGGCCACAAAAAGAGAGAAGTAAGAATAAAAATAATTTGAAGTTCATGTTAGAATATCACTTTGCCTTTTATGATTGCTGCCCAAAATTTTAGCCAGATTCTGTAATTGAATTAGCTATTGATATAATTGTTTCCTATTTGCTTATATTTATTTCTCAGGTTACTAACAGTAGGAATATGCTCAATATAAATGCTTTAATTATGAAATTATTTATAACAAAATCTCAAACTGAGTAATTTAAGTTTTGGCTATTTATTTTAAGTAACACAGGATTGAGTATAATTTTCATCTCTTCCTCATCAGTCACTATCTGATTAATTTCATGAATTTACTAAGATTTAATAAATAGCCAAAAAGCTATCTTGAGTATTAACAAATGGAAGAAAAAAATCTAAGTAATATATCTTAAGTCAAAAGACTTAAAATCTCTTGACTAAGAATAAGCCTTCATTTTTAAGTGAGAAAATGTTGCTTAATTCTGATTTGAATTCATTGAATCTTGTGTAATTAACTCAAGTATAATAAAGTCCTTTTTAATTAAATGTTTAAGATTTAGTTTTTTTAAAGGTTTTTGTCTAGAGGGTGTATTGATATTCAGAAAATTCGTGTTGCTGCATGTTTATGTGATTTTTTCAAAGTGTTTTAAAAATTGTGGCTTAGGGATCTAGAAAAGTTTCTGATGATTAGAAAAGGGAAGTGTTGGTTTCATCTTTACTTTTTAAACGTGTATTCCCCCTTATTTAATACAACAAACATGTAACAAAAAGAAAAAGACTCGTGTGAAAGGCCCTGTCACAAAGAACAGAGAGGAAACATGTATACTAAATTGAATAAGGCTCCTGCTTTAAACCGAGTTTTTTGCTAGCTACATCGGAAATTTGAGCAAGGTTGTTGCAAAAAATAAGAAGAAAAGAAAAAAAAAATCTCTGCTCTGAAGGGGAGTACATCCATGGGTTATATTCATCTTTCAAAACAAAAGTATGCTTTGGTAATTAGACTAGCTCACTCAATATCGATGCCTGGCAGCCCCGTAAAGAACACCAGTGGCTAACCACAATGGTTTTGTGATGTCATGGCATTCTCATAAACAAGTTGGCAATTATGGTTTTGACTGCGTATTATTAGATAGATAGACTGCTGATAATGACATAGAAGATCATTAGCAGCGGCCTCAAGTTAGCTTTGGAAGCCATAATAAGTAGTATTTCATGATATTATGCTCAAACTGTAGCTGCTTTAGTGATAACTGCCATTAGGAATAAAAAATATGTTTATTGTTTTATTTATTTATGAAACCACTCTGTAGTATTCAGGCTGCATTCCATATTATGTCTTTTTTATGGCTAGTTGCTTTTTTTGTTTTAATTGAGGTGTGGGGAGGAATTCAGAGTAGAATAATAAGAAAATAGGATGTTCTCAATGGACATGATAATGACACCGAGTTTAACCTGCATTAGTGAAACCAGAGGGATAACTTAAAATGCGACTTTAAAATACCATTTTTGAGTGTTTAAATAAAGACAATTTGTCTTCTTAGAAATAATTTTTGAAGTTAAGGAGACTTTAATTTTTTTATTTTTAATTGAATTTATTGGGGTGACATTGGTTAATAAAAGTATATAGGTTTCAAGTGTACAATTCTATAATACATCATCTGTATATTTTATCTTTTTTCTTTTTTTAATTGAATTTATTGGTATGCCATGGGTTCACAAAACCATACCGGTTTCAAGTGTACAACTCCGTAAAGCATCATCTGTATAATGTTCGCCCATCACCCTAAGTAAAGTCTCTTTCCGTCCTCATCGCACCCCAAACTTTGCCCATGTCCAGCCAGCCCCCACCCCTTTCCTTCAGACCATCACCACACTGTTGTCCCTGTCTATTATGTGTTGTGCATACGAGGTATATCCAGAAAGTATCCAGCCATGTACTATGAAAAATAGACCATTTATTGAAGAAGATACAAGAAACACTGTACAGAGAATAATGACACCTCAGTCCCCTTCAAAGTAGGCACCTTGGGACCTCAGATAGTTCTCCCTGCCTCTCTTCCACTGTTCAAAACACTGCAAAATCCTTTGTTGGAATTGCCATCAGCTGCCCTGTTGTATTTTCCCGAATCTCATCAGTGGTCTGAAATCTCTTCCCTTTCAAAGGTGATTTTAGTTTTGGGAAAAGCTAGAAGTCACAGAGCACTGAATCTGGGCTGTAGTGGGGCTGACTTACCTGGTTAATGTGATGTTTCACCAAAAAACTCTGCATAAGATGTGATGCATGAGCGGGCGTGTTGTCGGGTTGAAGCTGCCAATCACCAGTTGCACACGGCTGCGGCTGCTTTCATGTTACATCTCTCAACCAATGAGGAAGATTGAGGTGTAGTACTCCTTATTAACTGTTTGGCTTGGAGGGGTGTACTATGAGGGACGTTACCTTCCCAATCAAAAAACACAGTTAAAATGGTCTTGATCTTGCTGCAACTTCGCCACACCTTCTTTTGGCGTGGAAAACCAGGCAACTTCATTGGGATGACTGGGCCTTCATTTTGGATCATAGCCACAGATACACTGTTTGTCTCCAGTTATGGCCTTCTTGAGGAAATCTGGTTCATTGGTAGGGGTTTGATTCGTCATTAGCAACTGTAGCACGATGTTAGCAGAACCTACAGAACAAATTTTGCCAAAACACATTTCATGCCAAGATCCTTCATCAAAATCTTGGAAATCTCAGACATAGTACTCAAAATTTTGGAGTCCCCAGATCAGCTTCCAGTTGACACAGTCAGTTGCTGATCTTTGTTGACTGCAGCCCATACACAGTCAGCATTCTCAGGTGTCCTGCTTGTTGCAGGCCTTTCAGAACAGGGATCACTTTCAACAGATTCTCGACCATCTTTGAAGGGTATGTGCCACACTTTTATTTGTACCACACTCATTGCATCATCCCAGAATGCCTTCTGAATCATCCGAATAGTTTCTACACAGGACTGTTCAAGCTTAACACAAAATCTGATGCAGATTCATTGGTCCACTTGCTCAGTCATTTTGAATGCGACAGCCTCACAATACACATGCTCACTCAATGGCATCGACCACCCCCACTAAATAGTGCAGTGGAGTCATCATTGCTCACACATGCACATTCCAGTCCACTCTCCTTGCCTGCCAGGTTACATCAATGTCACACAAACCATTGTGGTTATATTAACAATGGCTGGACTTTTTCTGGATAAACCTTGTGTATGTTTTTTGATTAATCCCTTTACTTCCGTTTTTTAAAAATTTTTTACAGAAAAATTTATTTATTTATTTTTAGAGAGGAGACTGGAGGGAGAAAGAGGGAGAGAAACATCAATGTGTGGTTGCCTCTCATGCTCCCCCAACTGGTGACCTGGCCTGCAACCCAGGCATGTACCCTGACTGGGAATCAAACTGACAACCTTTTGGTTCACAGGCCTGAGCTCAATCCACTGAGCTACACCAGCCAGTGCACCCTTTACCTCCTTTTATCCAGTTCCCCAAATCCCTTCTCCTCTGACAGATGTTATCCCATTACATGTATCCATGCTCCTCTTTCTATTTTGCTTGTCAGTTTATTTTGTTCATTAGACTCCACCTATAATTGAGATCATATGGTATTTGTCTTTCTCTGACTGGCTTATTTCACTTAGCATCATAATCTCCAGGTCCATCCATGCTGTCATGACAGGTAAAATTTTCTTCTTTTTTATGGCTATGTAGTATATTGTATCTTAATCCCATCTCCCATTTCAGTAGAAATTCCTTCTGTATTCTTCCATTGTAACCTTCTTATTCTCTTCAGAATAAAATTCTGTGTGACTCTTAACAGTTAAATCTTGCTTTACTCTTACCTCTGCAGAGGCATCTGCTGTCTCATGACAATCCAGACTGCGTCGTGCCTTGGTTCTGTTACAGTGTGATGCCTGGAATAACCCTCGTCTTCTTGTTTACCCCCACGTCTCTTATCTAGTGAATGCTTACTGATTCGTTAGGACTAAGTTCTAGTTGTTCCCTCTTCAGAGATACCATTTATGACCTCAATAGACTATTAGACCTTTTCTCCTTTATCTTGCTCCTTCCTCTCATATATATAATTTCAATTAGCAATATTGATCTCACAGTGGTAACTATTTCATTATATATCTGCCTTGCCTCCTTCTGTTAACTGTGCGTTCCCTGAAGGCACAGATGTTTTACTTATCTTTGTTTTTTGACTGCCCATCAAGGTCTCTGAATGGTACTAGGAGCTCATTATTTTTTAAAGTTCAAATGTTAAAATAGGGCACTTTACTAATATTGATCAATTGTATTGCTGAAACTCTAAAGCATTGCTTAAGTAAACTCATTTTATGATAGTGATATTTAATAACATTGCTAGGCAAGGATCAGCAATAGAATTCATAATGAAAGATGTTAGACCTTATTTGTTGTCAGTGGCTCATTTCTATACATTCTTATGCCGGGAATGGAAATTAATGACCTATGAGTAAGCTATAAATAACCAGTCTTTAGTAAATACATTTGAATAGATTTCTTCTAATGTTTACTGTATAGTTTCTACCAATTAATAAAAGAAGATAAATAATAACATGCAATTTTTTCCCTAAGCTTTAAAAAAAAATTTACTCTACCAATCTAACCCTCTAGTTCAGTGCTTTCTCCAGTGTGGTTCTAGACCATTAGCATCAGCATCACCACAGTACTTGTTAGAAATTCAAATTCTTGGACCCCTGAGGCATATTAAATAGTAATTCTGTAGTTGAGGCTCAATACTGTCAAGCCTCAACTACAGAATTACTAAATTAGTAAGCGCTCTAGATGACTTTAATGCATATGTTAAACTTTGAGAATTACTGCTATAATTTATCCATAAAATTTGATGTCCTTAATGACACTTTTATCTTTGTATGGTATCTTAAAAGATATAAAATACCTTTTAGATTTTATTACACCATAATATAATTTCTATCATCTGATCTGAATTCCCAGACTTTGAATACTTTCCTTACTACTTCCCATCCAGCCGCCCACCCACCCATCCATCCAGTATGTATAGAACATATGCTGCATTCTCAGTGCGATTCTACGTGTTTTGTCAGCCAGAGTTTTGCTTGATATGAATCTTTATTGAGTATATAGAGAGGAATTCATCTCTTACAGTATAAAATGTTTCATTATATTGACTCTTAGGTCACAAGTTTGAAGTAGAGAATATGAACCATCTTTTAAAGTCACTTTAAACTCTGGTTCTTTGAGCAAAAATAGCAATTCCCCAATTTTTTTTATTCTCATAATCTTTCAGTTATCTTTTTTATTGTTATTCAAGTACAGTTGTCCCCATTATTCCCCCATTCCCCTCCTCCACCCACCCCACCTCCCACATTCAATCCTACCCCCCACATTGTCTTTGTCCAAGGGTCCTCTATACATGTCCCTTGATGACCCTCCCGCTTCTTTCCCCTGTTATTGCCCTCACCCTTCCCCTTGGGTCACTGTCAGTTTGTTCTTTATTTCCACGTCTCTGGCTCTGTTTTGCTCACTTGTTTTGTTGATTAGGTTCCACTTATAGGTAAGATCATATAGTATTTGTCTTTCACTGCCTGGCCTACTTCACTTAGCATAATGTTCTTTGGGTAGAATATCCACCTGACCTTCTTTTCTGTGTATATCACCTTACAGCTATTTTATCTGAAGGCTGTGGATAGACTAGTATGTGTTGGTCTCCACTTGATACTGATAGAGAAAACACCACCAAGGTTTCACCCTTTTCTAACGAGTCTTGCTCTTCGTCTCCTACTCCATGCTAAGCTACCTGAGACATGTGTTTCTTCTTTGCATATATGCTAGGCTTAAAAAATAAATTTATAGTTTATACCTTTTAACACTTAGGACTTGAAACTGCCCATTTCTCTGCTATTATTCTGGTCTCAATGTTCTTTTTTGTCTTTTTTTCTTAATAGCATTGTTGTAATTAAATAGAAGTCTCCCTACTGAAGTAGTGAGAGTATAAATTGCTGAAAAAGAATGCGCTGCATTCAATAAAATAACAATATTGTCGCTGCTTTGAAGATAACCATTTAATAGTGTATAGCATTGAAGCTGTATTTTATATGTAGGAATTTATAAATGCTTTGGATGAATGAAAGCTGGAGATACTCATGGTAAAACAGAAGCGTAGTCTTTAAAAGCCTATAACTATAATAAGATTTTCAGTGCCATGTGCACCTTTTAAATTCATTAATATACCAATAATGAAAACACAGAATTGACTCGGTATGTTAACAGTTCATTAAATAGAGAGCTAGTGCTTCCATGTCTGGAAGTAAATATTGTTTTTAAGATCCCGATAATCTTTGTTTGCACCTACCTATTCATGGTCCACATTAGAACCCATTCTGTCTTCATAGCTCTGTTTTGCAATTCAGACTTCCAGTTTGAACCAATTTACAAATTGTCTCCAGAGAACCACAGTGCTTTTACTAAATTTATAAAGTTTGCAATTTTAAATAGAAATAAACTCCCTGCCAAATTTGCAAGATCTAAAAGCATTAGAATGTCTGTTTTGGCCATGTTAGCTTTTGTTTACAAAGCAGGTTCTGTAAATAGGAAAGCTAAAAAGCTTTCTGAATTTTATTTATTCATTGCAAGATATTGTGGTGGTATTTTAAGGCAGCTTTGAGACATGGAAAAAAAGTGTTGTTTAATGAAACCAAAGCAGTAGCAAATCTGTGCCTGATAACATTAAATGTAATAATTTATATAGGGATTATATAGGGATTAGGGATTTGGTTTACAACCTTGGACAAACCTACACAGTGATTTTAAATGTTACCTTTCTGATAGTTTGGTAATGGTGTGCTAGAAATTCAAATTTATCTTGAGTAGGTTTACTGTAGTATAACTTGTCTGGTGACTAAACAAAATACAGAATTCAGAACAGGACATTATTATCTGGCCATTAGAATGCAGTGAAGCTGATGGTTGTGGACAATAGGGAGATAGGGACAAAGCTGTGTTTTATGACATATTAATTAGTGCATGGCTTGCTGCAAAACCAAAATAAACAAGAGACAACCAAATAAACACAATATGTGGGACCCCTAACGTAGTATGCAGAACGAGGCCACTGCAGGGACTCAGTCTGGTGGATGTGTTTGGGGAGATAGGAAGAATGGGCA